>JAGDQP010003573.1:0-92639 GCA_022664845.1 Lepisma saccharinum
AGTGATGTGGCTGAAGAAAACACAGGAAATCACTCAGTCAAGATGAACGGTAGCTTGGATCGTTCTCAGTACCATCAAAGGGCAAGCCTAATACTCTGCGAACATTTACCCGATTTTTGTTGAATTTCTTGTCTTGTATTTCAAATGACGCTGAGTTCGAATGGGAAATGTAAAATTGTTAACCCTGAAATCCATGATTGGTGAAACCTAAAGGATTTTTAAACGTGTTTATTAACACGTTTGTTTTTTTATAAATCTTTGAAGAACTGCATAGAACTGGCCGCCTTACTAAAACGGCTTCTTTTTTAAATATTAAAACCAAAATAGAATAAAACAATTACATATACGAGTGTCGCGTTAATACGAATATTTGTTTGCTCTAGCTGTTCGGATTATTAATTTATTCGTATTACCGAGGGGATACTAAAAACCCCACAAATACTGTAAAAACGAATAATATTTATGAATGTTTAGGATTAATATACAGTAATGAGAGTACAGTACAGTGAAATATGGTACAGGCACACGCACAGCAATCACACCTCCGCTCCTCGGCACAGCAGAAATTGAATTGACCTGATCCAGTGATTGTCATCTGTTTGAACAACAAGTCACAGCAAGATTTGAAAGTTGTCTGAAGGTCGTTCGGACTACCGCGGGACTTGGATTACCGTGGGTTTGGATTATCGCGACCCTCCTGTATAAAGAAAAAAATAAAACAAACTATTGTAGTGTTGCTTTCCAAAATTACGCTAGAATGTAATATAAATTGAAGAGTGGAAATGCCGAACGTTCTAAGTGCCATTAAAAAGGTTCTTTTGTCCACAAGCATTTTCGATGGTCCACTCGCATTCCTCCATCATTGTTCCAAGTGTCAAATCAATAAGTAAGAGGAGAGAACAGCAGGTTGCGCTGGTCTAAGAAATACATCATGCTGCGTGCAACTTGTTGAAAGTGCCATAGTGACGTGATAATACACAAGGTCTTACCGAGTGACCATAGTTTCTTGAATTGTGCTAAAGATTTCGCCTTCATAGAGAAACACAGCTAAGTATGTTCTTCGTTCCCAAAGACCTACACAAGATGGTTGAGTCAGCTAAACGTATTAGTACTTTGCATGCAATTCCAATGACGTCCAATGGTTATCTTGGATTTTAAGGAAGCTGCTCATACACTAGTGACAAATAAGAAAGGCAACATTTTCAAGTGGATAATACCCAAAGCGTGTTACACGCATCCATCACAATTCACAAGTAGCTATTAAAACTACTTACAGTGACAGAGAACACTGCACGATATTCTATGTTCTCGAAAAACGCAAATTTGTAGCTGATATACTACAGCAAGCTTTATTACGTCTGCTAGAAAAAAGAAATATTTGTTGACCACGTTGCCTTTACTTCCTGAGCAACACAGAGAGTTTTATAGAAAAGTTCCAGGAGCTCAGTGATTCCATGAGGGTGGGAGTGAGTAGTGTGTATTTTCTCTCCTGATGTGTGTATTGCTGGAGGAAGGGTTCAATATAAACTTTATCTTCTACTTTCTAATATCTTACTGACGTAACTTTGACCTGCTATAATCGTAAATACAAAATTGTACTTCAACAGGTATGGGAATTCAAACAATAAACTGATGAGTGGCACTTAGAACTAGAGGATGCTTAGTATGGCAAATGGAACGTTAGAACGTTCCTCTTATTTATGTTTTTGACTCTCTAAACATTCTGTACTGGCAATTCTGACGTATACTGCACACTCTTTAATATCATAAAACTATCTATAAAATATGGAGGGTATACGTTATGTGAAACCAATTCTATTCTCCTTTATGCTTCTCCCATAAAAATTCAAATTTGGCAGTTAGATCGTTTAGTATTTCCATTAACGATTGTATTGAGTGGACAGACATAATTTTGCTATAAAACTGAAAGAGGTTCTGAAATGATCTATTATCATTCCATTGTCACATTAGTTTATCTCTAATTCGTAACGTTCTATAAACGAATACGACGTATGCTGTAAATAAAATGATTTCATTTTTGTTTCTAAAGCATTTTTAAACAAAATGTATGTATGCTTGAGAAATATTTGCATTTGAATTTTGAATTATATTTATGGCCTTTAAGCATCTAAGGTTCAGGCCGGGATTGGAGAGGAAGAAAAGATTCGGGAAGGTTTCGGCCAGGGCCTACGTTGAAGATTCCGTCCCGGCATTTGCCTGATTTGACTGGGGAAAAACATGGAAAAAACCTCAGTCAGGATGGTCGGTCACTGGTATCAAACCCACGACCCCTCGAATGCTACGCCAACGCTCTACTACTGAGGTACGGAGCGGCGGCTTGGTGTGGTATTAATTTGTATTTATTTTAACCTGATCATAGCAATTACAGATTTAGGGTATTGGGGTATAAAATAATTTATTGTGTGTATAATTGTGTTATACGTCAACAAGACTAACTTTTGCATAACCAGATGATTTGAAAACTACAGTACATTGTCAATTTTTACTACCAAATTATTGCAAATATAGTAAGTCACTACATCCTCAAAATCGTGAGAACAAACCCAAACTTTAATTTTGTTTACGTTATACTAAATACGTTAAACTATACACAAAATCCCAACTTGTGCCTTACGTCACCCCCAAGGTGAAAATTCTGGTGGAACACCTAGTTGTAATACTCAACTGGGTACATTTTCCTTTGCGTCAGTACTTCATTGCCATTATATTAATATACAGATCTAAAAAAAAAAAAAAAAAAAAAATCAGAGGTTGATAGATCATTAAAATTTTTACACACGAGTATAGACTTTAATAGAGTTAAGAACAATTTTGTTGATTACAACAACTGAAGATGGCACACGTGATTACTTTTCGGTGTGTTCTTAAGTCTTTTGAATACTTTAACAATTGGAAGACTGTTAGGAGCTGTTTGCTCAACTTACTACTTTAGTGGCAGTAAATTATCTCTATTTACATTTGCGTATGGCGTGGTTTTGTATAATGCCCGAACTTTCTGACTTTCGAAGGAAGTTACGAACTAAGTTAATATATTTAACAAGAGCAATTATATTTTGGTAAGGATCGGCTATCAGTCTTATATAAGGTAGCGGTAGATAGAAAAGGGTTGTATAGAACTCTGAGCCTCAGTAAGTGTGGTAACCTTAGGAATTTTATTACAGATGAGAATCCTTTGTGGAGACAGAAGGGAATACACGGGAAATAAAAATACAAGTTTTCAGAAATTAAAATATGGTACTGAATTGTTTTAAGTTAATAGAAAAAAATAACAAAGTTGAACTAATTAGATCAATAGTTGATGGGATTGAGATATTAAATAATATCACGCCAACGTTCAACTGAACGACCAAAGGCGAGAGGGATCATTAAAAAGTGTGATAAATTAAACCGATTGTAATAAATGTGGAGATAGTTCTAAGGAAAAAAAAATATGACACAAGAGATGGAAATGAAAATATTTATGAGCAGCTGGATCCTGATTGATTCTTGTAATTGAATGCCTCAAGGGAAAATAGGGTTTTGCCACACTTTTTATCCTTCTGCGAATAATGATTATAAGCTTTTAACATGTCTGAAAATTAAATGTTTACGTTTTCCTTTCAAATATTTTGTTTATATGATATTTCAGTCATTGAAAGCAACATAATTATTAAAATAGTGTAAACCAAATAATTTCATGAATGTACCGAAATGTTTCATTTAATTGTATTGAATGTATTGGTAGTCTCTAAAAGGCTCAGGCCGGGATAGGGGAGGTGAAAGGATATTGGAAGATGCCGACCAGGGCTTAAGTTGAAGGTACCTGTCCAGCATTTGTCTGGTATGTTTGAGGAAGAGCTCTGGAAAAATCTCAGTCAGGATGGGCGGTTGCTGTAATTGAACTCGCGATTTCCCGAATGCTAAGTCAACAAATGTTACATAAATGTACTAAGAAATTTAGAGTCATACCACATTTTCTCATCAACAATTTTTCGCTTCACTCAATCCATTCTTCAGCTTTTTCTTGATTCACGGTTCATAGTGGTGCAGAACACAATAAATTGTAATGTTTTAAAGTTATGCATTAACATATTATTGTTTCATTGTTTTCACGTCCGAAATAAACTGGTATGCTTCTAAGGGTGGGATCTACAGTTTCTAGTAAATTAGACTCTGAACCACTGCGTTCACTAAGCCCAGGCGAGAATTGAGCCCGTGACTCGCGTACACTTAAATTTTAATAAACTTTATTTTATACGGACCAGTCTAGTAACTTTTGATTTCGGCTCGTCACGATTATCCGTCACGTTCTAGTTAAAATCCACACCCATGCATCTGCCAGGACTTAAACCAGACACCTTAGAGGCGTAGGCCTAACGCCTTAGACTGCACGACTACGCGGTCGGCAGTTAAATTTTAATGTTTTAAACGGTAAAACAAAACTATATTTTCATGCGTTTTCTACAAGAGTTTGGAAGGAGTAATACTAAAAGATAAGACAACACTTCCAAAAATGGACAGTTAAGAGTCAAGTCCTAGCGACGGTGTTTAGTGTACAGTGCTTTATTACTGAATACATTTTCTGTTGTTTAATGCTCTAAAGCAATTTCAAGAAAAGTATAGCATGAATAAACCACGTCCATGATTCATATTGGTGTTCAATCAAGTAAGTATAATTAATTCACATCTTAACGTAAAGAGAACGATAGGCAAAAATAAATACAATGTTCATTAATAAAAAAATATACTAGAACAATTGAAATATAAGTTGAATCAAAATTTTAACAAAATCAGTGCTAATTCCATATTAATGGTAAATGATGTAATATATACCTGAAATGAGTAAATTTTCGAAGATTCTTTCGGTATCATCACGAAAATTGTCGTCATCATTTGCGATGTTGGAGTTCTTTTATGCATTTTTACTCACACTCATTTCACGAAGTCATGATATGGTAACATGGGTTGTTCTTGAAAATGTTTTTTTATTCAAACCCTTAAGAAAAAAAAGGAGCCTGCAGTGCCCTTTCATTCATTTATGACCAGATTTAGTTATGAGATACTGCCATTTAGCACATTATAGACACTACTAACTCATTTTAACGCAAAATGTGGTATTGAACTATTTTGCTCAGATGCCTTCAATATAGATATCGGAATTGCATTTACTATTATCAACAATTGAGGTTGAAGTCTGATGCGAATGGAGGAAAGACGTCATCCAATCGGAGAGGAATTTGGCGGTAGATGGTGTTTTCTGTCCTTGTTTCGTATACATATGTCGTGAAGTGCATACAGTTTCTAACAAACCGTAAAGGCAGGTAAGTTTTAGTGGCAAGTAGGCGATAATTATTGAAAATGGAAACGTCGAAAATAGTAAACATTTTAAGCGCTACAAGGTCCACGGTGGCTCAATGGTAAATTGCTCACCTCTAGCTCTTCAGGTCGTCGGTTCAATCTTTTGTCTTTCCTTGTAAGTTTTGTGGTGGACAAACACTGCGTGTGTGGGTTTTCTCGAGGATTTCTCGTTATCTCTCACATTTTCCATTCCATCAATTCGTCCACCATTATTCATCTAGCCTGAGCCAAAGTTGCCTAAAGGCCTTAAAATTAAGTTCACATTTAGAACTACATGGCGATACTAAATCAGAACTGTATCCTCGTTACCGACCGTTACTAATTTAAAAGCTGGTAAGTCTATTAAGGAACGAGTCTGAAGTCAGTGTCTTCGTTGCCGATTTCATTGAGACATTAGGCTGAACTACAGACAGACAAACGAAACTTGAAAATAGAAGATAAAATTAACATTAAATAGAATTTAGTAAAATCAAGGACAGCAAAAGATTAACATCAGACAAGATAAATTTTCCAATACAAATTTGTTACACCGAGATCACATGAAACGAATAGGGACGTCGAGAAGCAAAGGGATATTTAATGATGAAGTTGTAATATTATGAAATTCGCTCCAAAATAAACTAACCACTATCAACGACCGTTTCTCATATTTACTAAAATCGAACATTCTTAATTAGTAGCTCTCACAATCAACCTTTACTAACTTAATTTCAAATACTATCTTTATTTCCTGTTAACACAATAACTTTCCAAAGGAAGTTTAACTTTCCATTGTGCAACAAGTTCAATTTATACAAGATCACACGCAATTAATTGTACTTCCTTTAATTAGAATTTAAATAGCTTGCTTTAAACTTTTAAACTATAAATAAACGAGTTAGTTCTACTATGTTCATGCAACATCAAGGCAATTAATCATATTTGATTTAAAGAACTAATATGAAATTTCATACTTTATTGCTGTTCTATGTAAAATAATAATAAAAATAAGAATGTTAAGAGATTTGGTTTCAGGCATAAACATATATTTTCTCACAAATAGTAAGTTTCCGTGTGAAATATTGACTTTGAATTAAAACAATTAACTAGGTCTCTAATTTATTTAGTAGAATGAGGGGTAAGGAGAAGTATATTCCAAAGTAATAAAAATACAAATCGAAAGAAAAACAGACCGCTTGTATATTAACGAAAATAACAAAAGTTTAAAATCTTAAAATGAGAAACGAAAATATATTGGAATTCGTATAGCAAAATCATAAATCAATACAATAAGCAGAGAAAGAACTATAAACAATTGTTGGTTTGTACAACGTTAGAAATCTTACAAAACCATCGCTAAAGAGAACTAATGAAATACGTGTTCAAGAACCCAAGTTCTGTGGGAACACACAAATCACTACTTGACAATTTTTCATTGTATCTGTTTTCTCCGATTCCTTCGAGGATAATAAATTAAATAAGGTGCATAACTTAAATTTTGCAAACTCCTGAAACCACGCGGATTCTTCTAGATATGAAATATAACTGGAAATGATTTACTGAATCTCGTTGTAGTCGTAAAACTTTAACCAAGAATGTAATACCGTACTCATGAGTTTGGTACACATGGAAGAAAGTTCGAAATGCAATTGATTTTGTTGTTATAGACATCTAAGAGTTTTCTCTTATTGGTTTCGCAGACACACTTACTTGTTCGTGATCCTGTCGAATCTATTAGCGAACTTCAATACAATGTAATTATGAGGCACAAAAACTTTTTTCCGCGTTAACTTTGTAGCTCAAAGAAAAATGAAATAATGAAATGAATCAACAAAAGAAATTACGATTTTTATCGTTTGGCGTAACAATGCATTCTTTGCTAGTAGCACAGACCAAGTACTCTTATAATATGTGTACAAGCTTAATTGTTAAAACACAGTGACATCGGGTACTTTGGAAATTAGCGGGTGCATGAAATCTCTTTCATTACCAACGCCATATTTGACGCATGAGTATTATATTGTTGTATCCCCATAGAACGTTAATAGGAGATATGACACATAATCCACAGGCGTCAACATAATTACTAGACCTCTTACTAGCAGTATGTTGCCTTTTTGATGGCAAATTGCTATTCGAAGAGAAATTCTTTTAAGATTTTTTAGTCACATCGTTTGAATTTTGGGATGGAATGCTTAAACATATCCCTCCCAAAAATCCTATCTTGTCCTAAGCCAAAGATATCTAAGTTCCATTAATACAATTCTTATTTAGTTGATCTTCCTTATACCAAAGACAATAAATAAGTTTGCTTGAAAACTGAATTATAAAGGTATGGTAACATATATTTTGATTCGCCCACTGCGTCTAATAGCACGTTGTATCACAGGACAGCTCACCCAACGCACGCAAGGGAGCGAGTGGGTGGAACGGATGAGAGTCGTTTTGATTTCCCGTGGAACCTTTCTTTTTCAATGCTTTCGTTGGATGCATGGCTTATCTTTATCTGTATTAGGACATTGCTTCTTTTTGTGTCCATTTTCGCCACAGTTATTACATTTTCGCACTTCTTCGAAGCAATATTTATCAATGTAACCCACGTCCATACATTTAAATTTCCTGAGCACTCGACGTATCTCAGTACATTCTACCTCTTCTCAATTGGTACTTCCTTATGTCATTGAGAGCCTCGAATACAAGATAGCAACATTTTGTATTCTTCACACCGTTCTGAAACATCATGTTTGTTTCGATTTTTTATAAATAAAAATATCTCGAATTTGATCCAAAATCATTTCTACAACATCCATCTCCTTCATTTCCTCTGAGACTCTGTAAACGATGAAAATAAATTTTAGACTTTCATATTCGAAACGTTCTTCACTATATATTCAATTTTCTTCACATCGTTTTCCATTTTTGTTTGCATAATAAATTTGCTAAGGGTGTAAAAGAATTCGCTCTAACGTTTGAATGACTTAATCGTCTGTTGCCCCTTAGTTGTGGGGTAGAACAGTATTTGGTACTTTTTAGCTTCACAGCTAGTTTGTTTTGTTCACTTTCTGATGCTTCAAGCCGTACAGTTGGACGAAATGATGAAACATCGGACACGATCCCAAATTTCAACTTAGCAAAACAACTCAAACACCATCTTATGTTGTAGCTAAATGTTTGTAGTCCTGAAGCGCATAATCATTAGTGCATCTGGGGTTAAAGTTGCCATGTTTTGAACATTTCGGGATGTGTTTGTGTACATTTTCTGTCTGCAGCTGCCATTGCGGTAAATAATTTGTGCTGTTCAATATTGTAGGTTTCTAGTTCGACTACAGTGCAATCATAACTTTAATGTAGTTGAGAGGTATTCTACAGATTTTGAAAGTTATATAAATCGAAATCCTAACAAAATTTTAGACGATATTCTTAATGTTATCGAGATGTAGAAAAAAGCAAGACTAAGCTCTAATTTTGCATTAATATTAAGCTTAGGATTAATAGTTTCAGACAATCTCACATTTAGCTGTTACTAGCGACTACCATCTGTGTAAAACTTTCCAAAGTGAGAATGTGTGCAACACGCGCATACACATGGCGATGAGCCGCATGAAATTCACAACTTTTGTGAATCAAACATATTAGAGAGGGACTGGCTGAAAGTAGTAACGGAGTAATAGAGTGATGTGGAGTGGATGCTGGTTTGCAAGAGTGATGTATTGAAGGTATGGGGAGGGGACACACGTTATAACTTGTGAAGTGCAAAGGATCTCGTAATTTCGTCCATAAAACCTTTGGAAAGGAGTATCCATCTTTCGATAGAGATGATTGCACCCGATTAGCTCTGATATTTGGTGAACAAACTGGAAACTTTTCTACGATTTGCTCATGCGTAAAGTGTTTGATATAACAAAAAGTACAAATGATGTACTTTCCTAGTCATATACACACAGTGTATCTGAAACATTACTACACAAGGTAGAACTCAGGCGTTCACATCCACACGTGCCCTGCAAAAAATTCGAAATTGAGATATTTGCATTTTTGAGCTCATTTTATTACTTTCGAATACATTACTAAAATTCCAAACGACTCCAAATACATCTGAATTTAGTACGAAAGTAAAGAACAGAACCAGTATAGGTCAGTAAAAGTTGTATATATTTTTATCTTATCTAAAAATATATTTATATTTTTAACATTATATCTGAAAAGTAAAGATATTAAACTATTTCTAAGATATTCGTATCTGCAAATTTTCCCCTTATGTTTAGAAGTGAGAAGTATAGGAACAAGTGATTCTGTCAACTTTCCAGCATTTATGGTGCTTGAACAAGGACCCGTTTGGAAATAGACGCCTGAAGAGATAATGTATGCTAATCTCTGTGTTTTTCACTTATCAATAGTTTTCTAATTCCTCATTTGTTGCTACTTTTGTTTTGGTGTGCCTTGAAATCATTTCTCTCGTTTAATTTATAGTATTGATAAATACATTTAATTTAACCCCATATATTATACCTCACTATAGCATAAGTTATGAAACATCTCCTGTAATATAAGTAACACGTTAAGCAAGTGGGTTTATTAGCTCTTTGATCAAAGGTAAAACATGCTATATCCCGTATACTATGTGAATACAAAGCAGATAACACTAATACAAGACCGAGTTTCAAGCAACATTTTCTCGGAGCTCAGACGGTATTAATTTGTTTCGTGTTTTTAGTTTTTTTTTCACTGTGTTCCGGTATTTACGTCGCTCTTTCTTCTGTACCTAGAAAAATCTTGAGCCTTTTTCTACGAATTGTGTCTTTTTCAATTCTTTAGCTTTCTTTTCTAATTCTTTCCTGCCTTGTTTGCACGACATCCTTCAACTAGTGCTTCTCTCCTTCTGTCTGTTGCTTTAAATTGCTATCTTCTCTATTACTCATGTTCTTCCACTAAATTATTTCTCCAGTTTCTAAACTTTTACTTGAAGTTCCTAGTTCCTTCCTTGATTCTTAGTTCAGGTTTGTTCAAGTTAATTATTTCACTCATCTCTCGTTCATAGTTTTATTATCTTCAGTTACCATTTTATGATGGCTCTTGGACGATGTCGAGATGCTTTTCACTTTGTTTTATTACGTCACTTTAGTTTTTACACATATTCACTGCTAGTAGCTTGTCTAGAAAACTCATATGCGTTTCATAGTATTTTGTTTTCAATAACAGATTCATCATCACATTCTGCATTTTCATTTCATTTTTTTATCATTTTGGTGTTCATTTGATTGTTCTGTTTCTACCTTCTGCTTAGTTCTAGCTGTATTTGTTTCTTTGTTTTCTTAAATTTCGATAGCTTCTCTAGGATTAGAAGATGTAGGCTAGCTCCTTTCCGAGACGCTCTTAGTTTCACCCTTCTCTGCTCCTCTTCGTAGCGCTTTCCTCCTCTCTAATTCCCTTCTCACTACATAAGCTTTCGTCAGACCTCTTCAGCATTCTACTATCTCTGGATTCTGTTTGCACTCTCCTTAGCTTATCCTACTTTTCTGTTTTAAGTGCAACATCAAAGACATACCTACCAGTTCCTAAGCTTTTAGGTAAATTTTCGTTCTTTTGTTTTTCTTTGCCACCTGTTCTTGCGTATTGTCTGGCCCGTTCACCTTTGCCGCTCAAGGATTCATGTATTGCAGTAGTGAGATCACGAATTTGAAACCGGAATCCGCTCTCCGGACACTGTCAAAGTAAGAGACGGAAACTGTACGCAACCGCGTTCGGAACAATGTAGGATCTTGAGTAAGCCTGCAATGGTATGCAACCTCCCTAACAATACAATGTGGCTGGTTGCATACGCACATGCTAACTCGTGTCGCTAAATTACTCTTTGCATTCACAGCCTCCTAGGCTATTTATTGTTAGCTCTTCTGATAGTTCCGTATGATTTTGGGCCTAACTGCTAAAGGAACAGCAGCACTATGAAGACTAGCTAAACTAACCGTTCACCACTTATTTTTGCGAAAGGAAGATCTGAATTCCTGTTGCGCTTGTTACCACGAACTAGATGGGCTAAACAAAATTTTGGGCGCGAGGTCAAGTAGAAATTTTAAAACCTTATGTCCTGGTTTCGTTAAGGAGATGAAGTTTTAGATGTGTTCCTAATGTCTGCTTTAGAGATTATACTTAAGATAATATATAAAGACAATAAAGTAAGAATATCGGGATCAATTTCGAAGATTCTCAAGGGTTTACTTTGGAACTAATGCTAATAACTTTTCTAATGCTAATAAATTACTTACGTAATTAAATACTTCAATCAAGTAAACTCTGTTTGCTGATGAGTTGAGGAGAACACTGTCATAAAATAATGGTACACTGTTAGAATCAGTCATACAGAACCTAAGAATTTGGTGAGGTATACATACAGTTGACATGAATATACAAACGCGTGAAGTTTAAATTATTATTAAACATTTGTTAATTTATATATTAGATCCAAGTTGCTACTTATATCCATTATGTGAGTTACACACAAGGAAAAGTGGACCATTGAAACTAAAAATATCTGCAAAGTACAGTTAGTATTTATTCAAAATTTATATCAAATGCCAACAATTTATGCCATTTTACAGAAGAAGATATTTTGTTCGATGTTTAATCTGTATAAAGAAAAATACAATTATATATGTTACTTCTTCACAAAATAATATGTTGTAAAATTAACTTTTATCTTTCTAATTCATTTTTTTACAATTGTTGTAGCAACGTTAGACGAGCAAAGAAATGAATAAAAGTGAAAGACAAAAAGCTTGCTGAAATAATATCCACCAGAAGCATGTACAATTTATTAAGCTCAATGGAGAAGAGAATTGCAAATTAATGTATTTCATGGTATGAATTGCGGATTTATAAAACACCAAAAACGTTAAGTTAATTATATGTTGTACTTCTTTTAATACATTTGATCTTCTTCCCCTTTCCACATTGTGCTTTAATTTTTTTTCTGGATTTCAATTCATTGTGTATTTCATATGTGAAGTATTTGCATTTGTATTTCATAATCCTTAGTTTGAATACTTCTTTTTGTATCCGGAGAGCTTTGTAATTTGACATCATCCCGTTGATGTCTCATGAATAAATAATCCTATTACGGTAAAATTTTATATTTTTATATTTCGATTCCTTTTCAAAAGCTTGGATGGATAGCGACATTGCATTATAATTTTAGAACAAACACATAGTTGCTGGTTTAGAGCTCTATGTATGATTGTCTACGGGAAAGTAAAAAGAAAGTCTGCACTCCTTAAGAAAAGTATATTTAAATCGAATGCGATTGCCTGGAGTTTCGTGCATTAGGATTCTGATGTTGCTTCCCAGAAATGATCATGCAAACGAGATAGACGGAAGGTGGTTCTCGGAAGCAAAGAAATGAGTGGAAGAAAAATTGACTGAATTATTGAAAAAACACGCTCTCATACCAGACTTCAAAGACATTTCACAGACCAGAAAGCTTATATAAATGAACCCCTTCTGTATTGTCGATGCAGGAACATTTGGGAGAACAATATTTCTATCGTTTTGCTGCGCCGATCGTCTGTCTAAGAATTCTTTATATCATTCCCAGTAATCCACACTGTCGAAAGAAAGAAAGGAAGGTGTAAAGATACATGACCGCACATAACCTCTACTAACCCATCATTGTCTACGAGAAAGCAATGTATGAAAACAGTTATTAATAACAAATATGAACAGATAGAAATGTATTTAAAAAGCAAAAAAAAAAAAAAAAGAAAAAAGAAACTTAACCCCGCCGAAATTTAAACCTGTGTTTATTCACTCAACAAGGCAACGGCTTGACCACTTAACTATGACCACCACTTGACCACTTTTTCCCCTTAAATATATATTTCTCATAGCAAACAATTACTTGTTATTTGAAGATGGGCAAGAACCCCTGTCTCTCTCACTGGCCCTTGGCATATCGACTACCAAAGGAAAAATAATTCTGTGTACAAAATAGGCTGATTTGATATCAGTTAAATACGACACCTTGTAAAAATTAAGATTATCTCTTCCTCTGTTGTTTGCGGATTTACAATTTCGACCTTCCAGCAGACTAAATGTCTGGACTTAGAGGCTGTAAGTTAAACTTAAAGACATGTTAAAAGCAAACTTTCCAATGCATTAGAGGCTGTGTGTCATCTCTTCTATTCCTCTTTAAAATGTGGCATATCTAGCTTTCCTGTAGTTACCTTCCATGATTCGGTATTGGTTTAATAGGTATGCTGCATATATATATCAGGATGCTTATTTTCGTCGTTATGAAAACTAAAGTCTACATTCTAACAGGTTAATCATATAACTGGTTTTTTGTATGTGATAAACTTAAAATCCAGAAAATTTACAAAAGCTAGAGCTCTTACCATTTTACTAGATATCTTACACATTTTAGTTATCAGAGTAGCTTGTATGTGCCATACTATCTATGTTACATTCTTTCATTTGGTGTTCTAAGCTATCAGTGTTGTTACACACATTTACAGAGATTTTGAATTTCTAGACCTATTTTATGATGTTGTTCTTTGTTAAGACTATGTCATGAACAAGATAATACCACAGAACCCTTTGCTTTTAGTTTATTACTCCATTATTAATATTGTTCCAGATTCTTTTCCAGTCTATTTGCGGGAATTTCTGTACTCTTTTCCGGGGTGGCTTTTTTCAACTCTTATTATTTTGATATACAAATACACTTGTTTTACGGACAAGTCTTCTATTGTTTCTTTCCCTGCTAAAACATATATTATTTACATTAAATATTATTTCGAACCTCCTGTGGTAGATTAATTGGTAAAACCAGCGGGAAGGTGAAATCACATAACTCAATAAGGCGTTCATAGAATGTAGCCGAGAGTGTATTCTCAAAGGTAGTTAAAATCTGTACATTGCGTTTTAGAAAAAGGTTTTGATATTGCAGTCTGACGTCCATTAAACTAATTTCCCCTTCCTTCAAGGGTAAAACTAGGGTACAGTATGCTACCCTACACACGTGGCGGTGCCAAAAAAGGAAATTAATCTGGTTTTGAACTTTTTTATAAACCGTTAAGGCGGTACTGAAATCAGTGCTCTGCACCATATACATTAAAAACCAAAGCTTGGATAAAATCTTTTCTAGCAATCAAGTTAAAACGTCTTGTTTTGTTATGACTCATTTTAGGTAGCACATGTTTGTATGTTTTCTGTATCATATTTTCACAATTTCTATCCCACGTTATACCTAGAATTGTCACTACTTCCTCCGTTCTATAATATGCCTAATATTCTTTGTCAGCATGAAGAGCTAGGCTTAATATTTTAGTTGTATCAACATTTACCTGGACACCAGAAGCCCTTTTGTACCTTCCAACTTCTTGTTGAATTTAGAGAATTTCAGAAGTGATGTAAAGAGTCAGATCGTCCACGTAGGTCTGCATAGAGGTGTCTGAGGGTTTTCATTCAGGGTTCCTCCACAGTCTCCGCCGGTACGTCCGACACATGATAATCGAAAGGATTTGGCATACTGTCTGTATCAGAGGGAACTTGGAAATGATCTTTGTAATATCAATAAAGGAAAGTTCGGACTTCTTCATAACTACGGGTTTTCCTTGAATCATCCTGTATGTGGACTATGTGGTTTATCTGACCACGGACGTTTTCTTTTTTGACCAATTCTAGCCATATCTTTTCGTTAGTGCCAACTATATCACTTTCGGATACGATAAACCACCGTTGGTTTTTGATCCGTGTTATCAATAGAATGCTTTAATCTGTTTATTCTTGGGGAAAACTATATGGTCAGTCTGTATATATCTGCTGTGGTAATCCTGTAATATTCGATAATAATATTATTTTTGTTCTTTGGCTCCACGTGCTCTTTCAAGTTCGAATTATTTACACGAGGTTTTAATTTTATTCATACCATATTTATACTACCATTCAGTTAGGGACTGGGTCTGTTTCCTATTACGGCCCAGGTCTTTCCATGGTTGACGATATTGTTCTTGAAACTTATCCGTGTCAAACATCTGTGTATTTATATGCCAGATATTTGACCTTCTGAAAGTATGTAAGGGTTCTAATTTTAAATGTGATATCACAGCTGCATGATCTGTAAAACAGGTACCTACTACCTATACTTGGTAAACTTCTCTACCATATCCATACCTATTAAAAACATATCAATACGGCTGCTAGAGTATGGCGTCATGAACGTCCATCTATGCATGTTTTTATTCTTAGTACCCCAGATGTCGACCAATTTGAAAGCTGAAACCACCTTTTTCAATTATTCGATACTAGATTGTGCGGTTGTGATTCGATTTGTTGTAATGTGCAGTTAAAATCTCCTGCTACGATTAAATTTCCTTTAATTCTTGCAGAGTTTCAGCTAAGTCTTGTTCGAAAAAGCAATTTATTTCATTGACAGGAGCACCTGTCGTTTTACCATAAACAGAAATTAAATTCTTATTATTAAATGTTGCCCTTGTTATTCGTGGTGATACAGGGCCACAAACTTGATCTACCAGGGTAAGTCATATGTTCGTAGCGTTGGGTGACCCCGCCCACTCGATGCCGGAAAACGATGTGCAACGTGTAGAACAAGTAAAGGCGGCGGTGGCAGAAAGCGTGTCACGTGTCTGTAAGGAAATACGCGTTTAATGCACAGTTGGCAGGACAATGGCTAAGGAGAAACTTGTATGTCCTGTGCCTCTGCGCCATTACTGAAAAAAAAAGGGTTAAATGCAGCAGCAGCAGCAAAGGAAATTTGTGTCGTAGAAGGTGAAGGTAGTGTCCACCCGTCCACAGCTAGAAAGTGGTTTCAAAGTTTTCGGTCTGGTGACACCAGTCTAGATGACAAGCCCAAGAGTGGACGCCCTGTGACGACAGATATCGATGCCCTCCTGAACACTGTTGAAGGAGACCCAGGAAACAGTACTCGTCAGCTGGCAGATGAGGTCCAGACATCACAAACCAGTGTCGTTCGTCATCTGCATCAACTTTGGTTTCGCTCCAGGCAACCGAGATTGGTTCCCCATGATTTGACTCCCGCTCAAGCTCAACAACGTGTAACCCTGTGCGAAGAACTGCTTCGAAACCCAACTGACGACAGGGCTTGCGGCGGATCATCACGAATGATGAAAAGTTGATCTTTCTTTGTTGTCCTGACACCGGGAAACAATGGCTTCGACCAGGTAGGATACCGAGGCGCAGCCAATGGTTCAAAGAGGGTGGTTTGAAGAGAAGACAATTCTGTGTGTGTGGTAGAATTTCGAAGGTTCGGTGCACTGGGAGCTCGTTCCATATGGTCGTTCCTTAGATGGGACATTGTGTGCTGAACAGCTGCAACGGGTATACGATGTTGTGCGCCGTCGTTATCCAGCACTGGTGAACCGAAAGCGACTGTTCCTCCAATATGACAACGCTCCATGCCACAGGGCAAGAAGAGTCCGCCAGCACATTGCGGACATGGATGGCGTGGATATTTTACCACAAACACCCTACAGTCCCGACTTTCCGCCATCTGATTTTCATCTGTTTCTTTCAATGCCATGCTTCCTGCGGGGCAGACAATTCCATCCCGTGGATGATGTGACAACTGCCATTACTGAGCTCTTTGCTTCAAAGCCTGCAGCCTGGTATCGTCACTGGTGGAACGTTGGAGAAGGACCATACAGTGTAATGGGATGTACTTCACCGAGTAGGCTTCTGTGGTACAGGGGGAGGCGAGTGCTGCACATGATCCATGAAAACGCTACGAAAAATCTGTTCCCCTATCGTGTCATATAAGGGCTCGTACCCACTAGCTGATCCCGAAGCATTTTAGACACTGATATTCTGACTGCTGGCATCCTCTGCAACCTCGTCATCGTTCATTAAGTCTCCAACTAAGTCACTTAAATTAAGTGTCTCAATTCTAGACTCGTCAGCTGTTATTAACTCCGGCTCAATTGGTCATTGTGTTCCACAACTCCATATTATCTTTCGCATCCATCCATTCTTCTTGTCCTTCTGTACTTCTCACTTCCTGCCTTACCTGATTTCCTAATATTTTATGTTCTGCTTCATTCGTCTGTATCCGCCTTCTCCTCGTCACTCGGATCACTATCCCTTTCGCACTTCGTTCTTTTTGTTTGGTTTCGACAACATTTCTGAGTGAACTTTTTGACAGTGATAAAGTCGTAAAATGAAGTGGTGGAACTAACTGAAACTCATGGCTCTTCCCCACCATTTCCCCATTCTTGTCGATGTCTATTCTAGTCACTGTTGTGTTCAATCTGTCTTTAATCACGGTCAGGGACGTGTAGATATCATGTCTTCAATGTGTCCCAGGGTACGCCCAGACGCTGGATTGACATTTCCCTTCCGGTGGATTAACCTTCACTAGTCGTTATTTCCCCTCTTATCGCATGACATTATCAGTTGTTTGAAGCGTACTTTAAAAAATACTAGGAACTGTCTGTGAAATTCCGTGCTATAGCTATTTCCGGAATTGCGATTCTGGTCTCTTTCTTCTTGTGTTGTCATCTCCCTTGTGTTCACACGCTCAGTTCGTAGCCCCCGGTTCACCGAGAGTTATTTACGAGCCTCGCAATTAACCACTAAATGACCTAGCTTTAAGCTGAAATTATAGATTATCAGTTGTACTGCTAATATCATCCCACAAATCGGTACGATAATAAGGATGTTTTTAGGCACATTTTAACGAGATTCGTTATTGTTCTAATAATAGCATATGGACCATTCAATGTGACGAAACGGGACATTTGGAACACATTTTCACATGGTCTTTGCTTGGTAGTATCAACAGTTATCAACTAAAATTTTTGTTTGCTTTCCCAAGAAAAGAGAAAAGTATATTTGTTATTTTCATGATATAATATATGTAATGAGACATACACTATTGCCTAGAGACTGTAGGTGCTTGTGACGGAACGGGACAGGGAAAAGTACAGCAGTTTCAGGTAACGGGAATTGGTTTAAAATATCTGTGAAGTTTCCGAAGCATTCTTTACCATAATCTTATCGATGACACTACTAGTTACGTCCTTCAAAATAATGCGGCTTCAGTGCTGATAATTAATTAGTTTGGGTAACAGTTGGAATTAAATTCGTGACGGAACGGGACATAGAATGTGACGGAAAGGGACACCTCTGGAAACCTATAAAATACAAGACAATTAATCGGTTTAAACGTATATGTTTACTGAAATACTATCATAAAATGAAACTGTAATATACTAATATAGTGTACAATATAATATACTACGATGAAACTATAACATGCTTAGATAAAATTAAATACTGAAAACTAATACACAGTCGAATACGTATGTGCGCAATTGATTTATTCAATTGATGTTACATATATTTCACAAACAAAATGTATCTTTTACGACGGTTGATGTCAGGGTTCGGAAGATATTTTTAGATATCGGTGTTCGGTATCCAAAAAGTATCATTCCCTTTCAAACATGAACTTGGAGTCTTCAATACCGGTAGTTCTACTCATGAGTGCCACCTCACTTTCTGCTCCATTAGATAAAACAATTTGCCCGATGAACTGTTTAACATATTTCTTACCAGCGACACGAACAACAACAAACGTCCTTTTGAAACCATGGTTCTGTACGATCGTTGGACTCATCAGCATCAAAGTGTGTTTCTGAAACCTTAAACTGGAAGTTCTGTTTAACTTCAAAAAGAGAATTTGTTTTGTAAAACACTATATATGGTAACACTACTTCAACATGTAGTTCCCTGAATGTGTGTCTGGAATTGCCTAGATGTTCTGCAAGCGTATTCCAAATTCTTCTTTCTCCTTAAGCACATTTTCTATCTGACAAAATAGAAATGTCGTTGATTTCGACACTGCAGATGCACACTCATAAAATGTCTTTGTGTCGTCGACGTTAAATCTTCTACTTAACACTGCGTGCCACGATAGAAGTTTCAATTCACCACCTACTCCATCAACACTTCCCTTTTCATGACTAGTAGCCAAGAAATTCAAAGTCAGAGCAACTTGAAACTACTCTTGAAAAAGCATCATATTACCCAAAGTGAACCGCTACTTAAATTGACTGTTTTATCAGAGAAAATATTGACGCTTGTAAGTAATGGACATGAACCTTTAATTAATCCTAGTAAACTATTCAGAAAGTACTAACAGCATACTTATTGTGGGTCAGTTTGTAACTTAGAATTGCATAACTTTGAATAAGTTCTGAAGATTCCCATGCTACAGCAGTAAATATTGTAACCTGTTGGATTCCCCAGTATGCAGCCTGAATTTCGTCTTGATGCCGAACACTGCAGTTTTCTGCAAAATCAGTTTGTAGAAAAACTGTTCTCCGTTGACTCTATACTACTTTTTTTCTCCAAAGGAGTATATTTTCTGTGTCTTTACTAGGAAACCGTGGTTCAGAAACGGAGGTATTTTGCTTACTACATTCCCGAAAGCTTCACTTATGCTTCCCTCTTTAATGACTTTAACCATTTTTCCTTGTGTTGCTTCCCACACGAACCAAGTAATTTCCGTTAAGTCATCAGCATTTTTTTTAATTTGGACTCGAAAGTATGAACTCCACACGTTTCACAAATAAAAAATAATAATTTCTTTTAAATAGAGGATTTTAACACATTGAAAAAGTTCGTCCGATGTAGGAATCGAACTCACGACCTTGTCGAGAAGTGCTCTTTCGTGAGTTTCCCCTTATAAATTATTGATTTCCCTGAGTATTCCCTGAGTTTTCCACGTTTATAAAATTCCATGAGTATTCCAGGGTTTCAAGGTTTTCCAGGGTGGTAGACACCCTGTGTATTCTATTATTGAATACGGTAGCAAACTATAACCTTGCAATAAAATGTAGTAGATAATGTTGCAGTTCCCGCACTTTCCGGTACCGCGTTTCTGATTAGAATACCAATCGGAATTGCGATGTGTGTACCATTTTTGTTTCACTTTAGTTCGTGACGCTTTAACCCGTTTCCCCCGTGACGAAACGGGACAGAGTTTCAGTTAATGATTGTGACTGTTATAAGAACATGAACCGAAAGTGAAACACATAGTGAATCTTGTCCTTTAGTGGGCGCTTACCATACGTTATACTGTATTTCAAATACAAGCGTTTTAAAAGCAGATTAAAAATTTTGATCATTTGTGACTGAACGTGACAAACAACACATTGGTAAATGAGTAATGGGAGCATGATGTAACTGCATTATGTTTCAAGATAAGAGATGTGGCTGCTCGTAGTGCATATTTCAAAGTAAGCATGCAACAAAACTTCATAGCAGCACAGCCAAACCTTACGTTGATAAATCAATTTTTCTTTTGGCCAAAATTTTCACCACGTCTAACATGCGGCAGCCATCTTGTTTTAAAAGGCGGGATTAGAGTTCAAACAATATTGTCAGTCCATAATCAGCCTTGTTCCTGAAATTCGAATGCAAGTACTAACAAAATAACTCGACACCAAGTTTCTGAAATAAAAATTAATTTTGACTATATTGGTTTAACTTTCCGTGGAATGGCCCATATATATATTCTTCATTTAAGAGTTCGTCCTCAAGTTTTTGGACCGTTTTGTATTCACTTAACATTGTCTTAAGTACAGATGCTTATCAGAATAATGGAAACACCTGTAGTTGGCAACACGTCAGATGTATGGGTTGGCAGTGGTGTCGTGGCGACCGCAGCGAAGGACTGCTGGTGGTGGTGTGTTAGGTCGGTCTCCATACTACGTCAGGCGTCGTGAAACAGGAGTGTGCAGTGGCTGCAGCAGACGAAGGTAGTGTAAAATGGGAGACCTCTCAGAGTTTCAAAGAGGGCAAATTGTTGGTGCGCGGTTATGTGGAGTGAGTGTGACGGCAGTGGCTAGTGTGTTAGGTGTGTCGCCAGGGACAGTATCGAAGGTGATGACGGCCTACACAACACACGGGAAAACCACGTCGGGGAAGCGGAACAGTGGGCGGAAGAAAAGCATCAGTGACAGGGCACGCCGGGTATTAAAGCGCATTGTCACGCGGAACCGTCGTGCCACCGCGGCTCAAGTGACGGAGGAACTCAATCAGCACCTCCCCCAACCTGAATCGACAATCACAGTCCGCCGCGAATTACATGACATGAACTTACGGGGTCGTGTTGCACGGGCCAAACCTCTCATCAGGGACCAGAACGCTTTAGCACGCCGCAAATGGTGCCGCGACCATGCAACTTGGCCCGTTGACGACTGGAAACGTGTGGTATGGTCGGATGAGTCACCATTCACCCTATTCCAAACCACGGGCCGTGTTTATGTGTGGAGAACGCCCAAAGAAGCGTATGATCTGCAGTGTCTCCGCCCAGCTGTGAAACATGGCGGCGGCACGGTGATGCTGTGGGCCGCAATATCATGGTTTTCATTGGGTCCTGTGGTCACACTTCGCGGACGCATCACTGCCAACGATTATGTCGCAATTTTAGGAGACCACTTGCATCCTATGGTCCGGATGTTGTTCCCGGACAATGACGCCATATTCCAGGATGATAATGCACCCATTCACACAGCTGGAGTTGTTGCAGCGTGGTTTGAGGGATATCGGGATGAAGTTCAACACCTCCCCTGGCCCGCCCAATCCCCAGATCTCAACATAATTGAACATCTGTGGTCCATCTTGGAAACACGACTCCGGCGACGATTTCCACCTCCATCCTCTCTCACAGAACTGGCCGATGCCCTGCACGAGGAATGGTATAATATTCCACTTGCTACCATTCACGACCTCTATGCCTCCATCCCACATCGCATCAAGGCTGTTCTGAAGGCGAAAGGTGGCCCGACACCATATTAATCTGGTAAGTTGCACTTTCGTTCAGGTGTTTCCATTATTCTGATAAGCATCTGTATGTCCTCCGTTGATTCTAATGGAGCCGGTGAAATTCTTACTAAAGTCAAAGGTTTGGCAGCTAAGTCTACTGAGAGAAAATAGGTACTCGTGTCGTCCCTATATTCCACCCTGCCCTAACACTTTTGAAATATTGCGGTGCACAATGCTTGCGTGGACAGTTTCAGAAATAATAAACGATTGAGAAAATCCATCTCAAGCGAACGAACTTCTTGTAATTGTAACCCGAAAACTTCATGGATGAAAGCGTGGGATGTAAGACTTGATGGTACCCTTTTGAATGTTTGTAAGTGTACCCACACCATGTTCTATCTTTCAATTTTCATTTTGCAACGATTCCTGATTAAACTGCTGTTAATTAATACACAAAAACACTCGTATTAATATTTTCAATATTTTAGGCGGCTGCACTCTTTTTTTCGTGTCTCGAAAATCCTAATACTTAACACCAAACACATGGCCGGTTGGCCTATCATAATCTATTAATGCACACATTATTTTCTTTGCCTCAATCTGGACACTATTTTCTTTCTTCATTTGGATTCCGCACATACTTATTACGAATCAGAAAAACACTACCATTCTTTCCATCTTCAAGGCATTGTGCCTCATTATCAATATAATCCTTCCTCACCAGCAAACAGATGCTTTAACTTAACGAAACGAAAGTAATAAAAAAACTTTTTCACTTGACACAATACAAGCGCAGCAGAATTGAACAAGCCTCTTCGCTAAACTACTCACAAGCACCCGAGACGGACAACCTGCTTGCTCGGTTGCCTGAAGCGTAATCAAGCCACGGTCGAAGCTTGCAAACAGTGTTTTCTAAGTTGTATTGACGCTGCGCGTGTGTTATGCTGCACGTGCGCAGATGTCATTCGCGCGTGGATTATTCGTGTCCAACGTTCTGTTCAGAACATTGAAAGTTTCCATGGCAAAGCTTTGCTTTATATACTTCAGAGAAAATAAAATGATTGCACAACCAAGCAATACGTTGTAATTAAAACGAAAAACGTGTAGCAGTTGCACCAACTAACTAACGACTTGGCTTCATTAGACACAATCTCTGGTGTTAGATGTTTTAATGGGTAATGTTTTCCTTCTATTAATAAAATGGGTACCCTTTTGGGTACGACTTCACTATACCCATAATACTTTTCTTTTTCACAACTTCTGCTGTACCCATTAAATTTATGGGTATATGTCATGGATACGTTGTGTACCTATAATTCCTGGCAGTACATTCAATTAACTTGTGGGTACAAAATGCCAGGTTTGTAACCTCAATGTTTGAGAGGCAGTGACGAACGTACGGTTGGGTTTTGTGGAGCGGCTCTTTGCCTCCCAGTTGTTGAGAGGGAACAGATTAATAGAAAACGAACGATGGTAAAGTATGAATCACTGTGCCCGTCACTGTCTCTGAAACATAGAAGGTACAGGTACGATTCTCAGGTAAAGTGTTTCCAGTGAAAGTCTGAAGTAATGTGACAAAATTGGGAGGTGATTTCTTTCAGCATAAGTGAGTTCCTTTCAAGAAATGTCGAAACATGATTTCTTATCGGAGCTAGAGACGATCATTGTTAAGGCGAGATCTTAACAAATGACGTCATACGCCGACAACACAAGGCATGTCATCATAGTGAATCTTAACGACATTCCACTCAATATATTAATTTTACCTATGTTTATGATTAAAGAATATAACATAGAGAAAAGTTTTATGCTTGTCCTGTAAAACAATATTAATTCCTTGACAATGAAATTCTGTCAATGCAGTACTTTTTCAATCGCAAACATTGCTGACCCATGACATATATTGCCTTTCTTATACGTTTCAAAATTGTATTTTACTAAGATCAAGTGAGCCATGTTTTGTCAAATTGTTTATTTACCCTTTTGGTTCCGAAAAGTTTAAGTATAATAAAATGGGACTAACAATATTCGGTAGTGACAACAGAATTCATGTGACATCAGAGACTCGTCTTATACTTTAATTAACTTGGCTACCGTAAGTAAACTATATTCGTCACTTTTCTAGTTAGACACTGATGACGTTCGATGTAAGTACTATTGAACCTAAACTTATAAGAACATGTGTGAAAATGTATGCGAAACATTTAAAATACATTCTACATAAATCTTAAATTGTTCAGTATTCATACAGAAAAAAGTAATACAACTCACACATGAGTTCTTGTGCACCTTATTTACATATCATCCAGAGGAAACAAAACACATGTCCATAGAAAACGTGTACAAAGGTTGTACAATAAGTGTATTGATATTTTAAAGTAATTTATTTTTAATTAATTTTCTGCACAAATAAACAGATTAAAATCTATTAAGGGATTGATAACTAATAACGTTGGAGGATATGATACTATTATTGTGAAAATTGGAAAGAAAGCACAAAGCAGAGAAGTCAATTCCTATACAGGTTGTCCTTGAAATAATGGTGCAAACTTGAGGAAGTGATTACCTACACAAAAACAAGAAAAAAATCATTTTTAAAACATTAAGAAATATAATTAGTTTTGGAGATACAAGCGCTGAAATTAACGGCGGCATCGTCACAAATAGCGACATAGCTGGACACATGATAACATAAGCGGTACTACTTCTAATGTAAGGATATCACATTAGATGTAGTACTAATACATCTATTTAAGCAATGCTTTGATTGACGGAATGCCACATAGAGAGGTTTCGCAACATAAGAATTTCATTGTCAGGGAATTCAATGGTTTAATTGGACAAGCATAAAAATCACTCTAAGCTGCATTCGCCAATCATATATATACCTTAAATATATTGTTGATGGATTTTTTGGCCCTTAGTGTAGGAAGTTTATCTTAAGTGCATGTTTCCAAACTTCTGTTTCTAACTACTGTACGTTGTAGGTAAAAACAGCACCTTTTAAAGATCTTGGGATTGGACAACACTCCCAAAGAAATACAATCTACAAGTAGAGCAATCTATACTTGAAACGTAATACACCGAGCTGTCGTAGATCAGTGATAGAGCATTTGCGTAACATTCGGGAGGGCGTGGGTTCGATACCAGACGGCGACCATCACGACTTAGGTTTTTCCTCCGTCACACCAGGGAAATGGTACTCTCAACATAGGTCCTGGCCAACACCTTCCCAAATTATTTCCCTACTCTATCTCGGCCTGAGCCTTACATGCCTAAAGGCTATAAATAAAATTCAAAAACAATTGAAACACAATACATAAAACGATTTAAAGAAGACGTTTCATGAGAAAACTCAACCCTTGATAAAAAAGTTCATCGCACTCTGAGCAACGATATCAATTAAAGCATAATAAGGAGGAACATAAGGTATACCTAACATATTATAAAACACCACAAATCAAGCAAACAAGAAGGAAAACAACTATCCCAAACTGCGTAGAGGAGAGGACTCTTAGTCAGACTCTGGATTATATCAATGAGGACAGACGCTACAAGCAGTGTTTGACAAGTCTATACACGAGATTTGGGCTGCGGTTCTTACCATCGTCTGCGCTATAAGAAAGATAAAAACAGACGCATAGCGCTGTAAGGGTAACGGGGTAAGAAGAACTGGAGAATATAATTTCATCATGCCAGTGAAACCACATGCTTTAGGGGCGACAGCCTGCAGTCTTTTAGACATTATAGAGAAGAAAATGTGTGTCAAATTAAACATTATGCTGGGCCCTTAGTAAAGTGTTAAATCCCAAGAAGATCCCGCCGTAAACTGGATGGCGGAGGGGCAACTCCAGGGAAAAGGTTGCAAAGACGCTTACATTATAAATATCGTATTCAAAAAAGACCATAAAAGAACACAATTTCAGTTAGAATGTGTATACTGTTATTGTAATGTTTTCTTCTCTTGTTTGATATCTGATAGAGACATGTCTGACATATAAGAAGAAAGTTTTCATGTTGTGGTGCATAAGCGGATTTTTGGGGCATGGGGAACATTGTTTTCCAGTCATTTCAGAATGATTATGAGAACTCCTGGAATAGCTTCCATCCTTAAATTAATTGTCCCCCAGGGTCTCTCACCTAAATCCTGGAATGACTAAGGGCAATGACCTCATACCCCCATAAATCCGCCAATGTTGTGGTGGACATGTAATTTGTACGCAATGAATAAAAATTACAAGTCCCTATTGCTCCACGAAAAGTACTCGCTGTAATACTTTCGTTTGATTTTTATTCATTTTATGGCCCTTGTATATCTAGGGCTCAGGACATAAGACTTCTCGTATTTTATTTTATATCATGGGCTTATCTAGCATGTTAGAAGCATCCGTTTTGTTTAATATAATCTTTGCAAAATTTATATTTAAAGTCAGGAAATCGCTAAATTAAAAAGGTTACAGAATTTCGTAATTTAGACGTGTCCTGTTACCATTTCAAAAATATAGTACAAAATCAGAACAGCACGAATGACTCTTGGCCATAGTCTAATATACATTTACTTTGAACAATTAAAATTTTTATCACCATTTTAGTTCCAATACTGACTTTATATGCATTCGCCCTTTGCAGTGAGGAGAGAATGGATTGTTATTCAATTCGAGATATGTCCAACCAATCTCACTATAATGAGCTAAGTGCCAACGTAATCATACAGATGTGTTGTTCTCAACTTGCATATATCGGTCAAATAGGTATTTAATGCTACGACCAACACGGGTCTGACGAAAGAGCTCATTTGGTAAGTACTCATCTGCAAGTAATTGCCTTTAGCTAGGTTTTTGATCAACATTCCCTGTCAGATCTAAGACAAGCATAACCATGATACGAACCTACATGTTTGCTCAGTTACAGATCTGATATCAATGACGGTAACCATTACTATGAGACTACTGGCCGTTAATGGATGCAGAAGAGAGAATTGCTCAAGAAGAACCGACTTCTTTTAATATACAATTCATATGTAAGACGTAACAAATGATAAGTAGCAATTTCTTATCATTTCTTTCTTTCTTTCTCTCTCTATTTCTGCCTGGTGGGCTTAAACTCCCCATCCCCCTCAGACACACACACAGTACGTAACAAGGGCCTTACTCTTAACTTGATGACTTACTTCAATTTAGCTTTATTTATTTTGCGTGTTCGTGCTTAAATTCAATTTAATTTGAATTTTAAATGTCCACGGGGAACGACTTTATGAGGGAGGCATTATGCATTAGGAGAGTACAGAGGGGGAGATGTACTTCCGAGGAGAGGGACAGAGAAAGAGTGAGAGAGAGAGAGAGAGAGAGAGAGAGACGAAGAAAGAGGCAGATCGCAGAAACAGTAGAAATACTTATTTTGAGTATCATAAAAGGCTTCAGACATTTTTCATAATGAGGTATTAAATAAATTATGTTTCAAATCCTTTGGTCTGTGGAAGCTTTGGTTTAATTACTTCTAAATAGTGGTAACTTATTTTACGATAATGAAAATGTCCATGGAAATTCACGTATTTTAAAATTAAATTCTCCTCGAAATCAACTATTGGACACATAAAAATAGAATCTCATAACAGATGACTAAAACATATTATTTCATGCGGTGTTTATTAGCTTGGAGCTTATGTAATTACTGTACAATATTACTGTACAATTGGAGCTTATGTAATTACAATATTCTTTAACCCGGTGAAGTATGGTACAACGTATGATAACAATTAGTAGGTCTTACATATCAAAGTATAAAATAAGCTCTCTGGAAAAGGTATAGTTTAATTCACTTGTCTGTCGCCAGAGGGCAACTCCGTTATTCACAGGGACAGAGTGTTGAAACAATACCAAGATTAGAAAATTAGAGAATGAAAAAAAAATATATAATTTTGTATGTATAAGGGAGACAATGACAGTAACAAATGGAAAGCGGGGTAACATTTTTCACCTTTAGAATAACCATTGAAAACAGAACAACTTGTAGGAAGAATATTTAGTAAGGTTTCGAGATCCAAGGTTGTCAAGTAGAGAGAAATTTCCCGGAAAATGGAAAATTCTACAACATGAAAGAAAATAGGGGAAAACAAGACCCCTCCAAAAACAATAAGAAAGTTTTACCATACTTTTCTTAAAAAAAATGTACTAAAAAAAAACAATTTTGTTTATGCCTGACTAAAAGGAAAAGCATGGGGCACGCTCTCATATACAGTCACTTTATAAATGCTTCAACTGGCGCTGCCCCTGCTTCCCTTTATAATGATGTAGAAACAAAATTATTTTTTTACTTTTATTACAAATTTTGTAAAAAAAAAAGTATTAATTTAAAAAGTATTTTATTAATTTTTTTCTACTTATTTCGGTGTTCGGATACTTTTTCGCAAGCTAATAATTTGTCACCCAAATCCTAAAGTTTTCTGCAACCAGTCAAACGCAACATCGTTGCAGACTAGCATTTATTTGAGGATAAAGAAGTTTATATTAAAAAGCCATTAAAATATGTTTTTAAAATATATTAATATATAGAAATGTATGTAAGTAATAATGGAATATTGTATTGTCACCCAACTTATGTCGCTGTGCAAAATTTCATTATTGTATGAAGTCGAGAAATGAGTTAAATTAAAGTTGCAAATTTTGAGGACATAATGAACCATTGCGAATTAAAGAAAATTATGTAAACATCAGTAAATGTTGTTGACTTAATGGCACTACATACTTCAAAAATAGAAAATTCGAAAGCATAGAAAAGCATATTTTCTTGACTATATGTTGTATTCTGTACACTTTAAAATCTCATAGAATATGCACCTTTGTGTAGGAACGTTTGTTGATTTACCTCTTTTTCGCCGTGCTCTCTCTCCCTCTCTTTTGCTATTAATGAATACTATTTTATTGTTGAGGCAACCAGCGTGCATGTAATTAATTTCGGCTGAGGTCGGCATAATCGCAGGCAAAGTTATAGTTCTTTCCTTCTTCCAACGCAATGTGATCAAAGGGAATTTGTACATGTTTGTTATGCACACGATAACAATTACATATATGAAGAACTATTTGAATTGTGATTTGTCCCAGGTTAGGGTATTTTTACATTTTTTTCTTTTATCACAATGCTTTTTGATGTCCCCAAATCTTGCAATGTTAACTTAACGCATTTTCCGACGTCACAGAACGATGAATTTTGCACAGTGACGTAAGTCGGGTAACAATACAATATTCCATTGTTACTTTCATATATTGCTACAAATATTAAAGGCATATTTTAACATTTTTTTAATATGTAATTCTTTAACCTAAAATAAATACTATCATGGAACCGTATTGGGTTTGACTGGTTCCAGAACAGTTTAGGATTTCACAAAACATTAATTTGAGAAAAAGTACCCGAACATCAAAATAATTCGCAAAACACAATAAATTGTTTAAAGACATACTTTTCGTAAACAATTTGTACTAAAAGAAAAAAAAAGTAGTTTTTTATAACTGACTTAGATCAATCGCATTATAAAAGAGGAATAGCAAACGTAGGACTACTTGAAATTATATGGTTTGCGGATTTATTTTATTTAATTTTCTTCTCTTTGAAACTACTTAAATGATTTTTAATTGTATAACTTTTACTTAAGCTGAGAGACAATGAGTTATATAGGTACAAAACACAATAAAACTGTTTAGAAAGACATATGTTTCTTAAACAACTCGTACTAAAAGTAAAATGTAATTTTGTTTATGCATGACTAAAAAAGAAAACATGGATCGCCTCTTTCATATATAGTCACTTTGTAAATTCTCTAATTTGCATGTTCAATGCTTTTCTTTTTAGTGATCCATAAACATGCTTTCCCCTTAGTACGAATTGTTCCCGGCGATTGCTCCTTCAGGAAAATTAAAGATGAAGGTAACGGCCAGGCTTTTGTATACCCCTGGTAGCGAGGTATCATTATAAATGGCGTAATAAAAGATATCGACAGATAACGATGAAATGGTTTCAACTCTCTTTCAGAACTGAAACGGGTCACTGGGTCAATCGAGTCATTGGGTCAAATTTTGGACCAGGTCTATGCTTGAGACCCAGTGACCCGAAGGGAAAAACAGGGTTTTTGAATCTTTTCTTGTGATTTTCGGGTTCTGAACAATACTTCTTTCAGTGGTGACCGGGAACGGGAATGTTCCGCCCACAGTATCAAGAACACGACAACGGAAAGTTACTAACAATAGTATAACAACATATAGAAATAGTGTCATATCCCCGGAAATAATAAATTTAAACCCAAAGGAATTAATTCCCGATCAGAAAGTCTAATCCGAAAAGAAATCTGAATCTCACAAATGAATTCAAACCAGAAGAACAAGATCAGGTTAAATCGAGTCACGACAGGGTTACCGGATCATTTGGATCAAAAGGCGACCATTGAATCACCGGGTAACAAATTAATGTGGTCATTAGGTTTAAGACCCCGGTCATTAGGCAAATAAGTCGCGTCATTCGGGTGAAGACCTAGCCTATTGGGTCAAGTTTGAGACAGGGTCAGACAGATCAGCTCTGCTGTATTTGAGGAAATTTTATGATTGACGACTGAGGAGTATAGCTGTCAAAGGAATTATCATGTACTTGACAACCGCTCGTCATTACTCTCATTATAATGAAATTCCTTTGTGAGAAGTCCCTTCTAAGCTCCACTCCTCTCAGATTGTCTAAGCTAGGCACAGAACGAGAGAGACGATCAAAGTGGAACTATTCGGCTATGCATGGATTATCAATTCTGTGCGGTGGTATGTTTTTTTTTCAAAACAAATAATGAAATATGAAATTGTACGTTCTTTAGCAATAGCTTATACAAAGCAAACTAACCTAGTTTTACATAACTTTTCAATTTCAGATAAATCTATTGACATTTCAACAAAAAATATGTCAACACGTCACATAGTTAGTAATTAAGGCAAATCAAATTCGGCCACTTCGTTCTTCCTTTCTTTTCCTGTTCCCGTTAATTCTACTGCTAGTCTTTCATATTAAAATTTCCCAAAGTCTTCCTCCCTTTCATCTCGGAAATGTACGCACTAAATTCAAACATTTTATCTTATGAGATTTTCACGTTACAGGATTTGCATTGGAGAAAAAATGATAAATCTCCACTTGGAACAAAGATGGTCTCTATGATAGAAATTTTTGATAGAAATTTAATCATTTTTACATAAATGTCCATCTATTCAAATGAAATGTTCATGTTTTGAACATGAAAACGCCACAATAAAATGTAAAAAAGAAGCAAAAGGGAGAATTTATTCATAAATAATAAGAAAGAAAAGTAATGCTCTTATGAATGAAAAAGGGAAAAAACGACCTCAGTGGGAATTGAACCTGTTGCCTCCCGGCCAGCGACCCAATGCTTTATCCACGTGGCCAACTCGGCAACTGAGAAAACGCCTTCGAAAGAGCCTCTCTTTCGTCCAATCAGTTCTTGAGAATAACGTTCAAAGATGTCTTGTATATATCTTACTCCTGACGTATTCTTGTATTTTTTTGTCATTGAGAAAATTTGTACAACTTTTAACTAATGTTTTAGTGATTTTCTTCGTGAATTTAAAAGTTAAATACATTATATATTCTTTGACACGAACGGTACAAGTTATTTCTTTGAAACAAGCGCGATATTTTAACAACTTTTAGAGGAAACACTTTTTGATGTCTTGTATCTGCCAAACGGTACAAGATATCGAAAAGTGTTTTGTCTAAAAGTTGTTCAAAATTTAGACCTTGTTTCAAAGAAAGCAAACTTTACCCCTGTTTCTGTTTAAAATTTTGAAGTTTTCCTACGTAGAGGTATTTTGAGACGCCAGTGTTGCCAGCAACATATTCATGTGATTCCCCATATGAAATTTGGTATGTGTATTTTTTGTTTCAAAGCTCTATGTGCAATAGGAGCCAAATTAAAGCTTTGGTACGGAGATTAACAACCTCCCTGTATACAGAATGTATTTAACTTTTCAATTCACGAAAATATCACTAAAACATTCACATGTCTATCCATAAAAACCGAGATTTTCACATCATAACCGAGGCTATCACATGACTATCCATAAAAAACAAAACATTCATAAAACAATTTAATCATAAATAACAAAACCAATTGCATATATACACAATAAATGAAAAAAACATTACGCATTTTGTAGGGGAGGAAACAGAATATTTAGGGCCGGGACGAAGAAACGGGAAAGGGACATTCAAGTTCAGGTGTTTCTGAGTGCTTCTGCTTCTACTCCAAAAATTTAAGAATTTTAAAAGTGGGGTTTTCTAGAAAACGGCGTCCAAAAACAACTCTTTGGCAGTTTTTAAACAATTCATAGCCCCACAGGGTCCAAACTACTCACTTTAAGTGAAAACTAAAATCTCGGTATATACCTTATAGATCTCCGTATATGCATCATATGCCAAAAACCGCATCCCAACATGACTAATAGGACCCGAGTTAAAAATTATAAAATATCGGAAATTACGGATTAAATTTCGCAACATTGCAATTAATTTCTTTAGAAAGTATCCGCTCAGCATTAATGATTTTTACACACGATATAATATAACATTAAACAAATATTTTTTTATCATTTTCATATTTGATGCCAGTAGATGATCTTGGCCACTATTTTGAGAGCCTGTAACACTTCACAAAATATTTTTCCAGAAAACAATAAAATACGGCTCTCTTTATTTTGCATTATACTTTTTCGAAAAAAAAAAGACAAAACGAACATCCGCAACCATGAAACAAAACAACCTGGATGAATTGAAATGGAAGTAACCACATATAAAAAGACATTTTTATTTAGGGACATATCGAATTTTGCTGACCCGGTTTGCTGACCAAAATGACCCGGCTTCAGCTCTGGTTCAAACCAGTATCATTCATCCAAACTGCAGGAACGGTAACCGAGTTTCGAAGGAGGAATTTCAATTTGCAACTACTGGGGATAGGAAGGTGGTTGATGTGTCGTTGGAAAAGTTTCGGCAAGACTAGTTCAAACCCGAATCATTTATCCAGATAGTAGTGGCGGTTCTCAAGTTTGGGCGGGGGAATTTTACAACTTTGGAACTAGTAGGACTAGGAAGTTAGTTGAGGTGTCGTTGAAAGGAATTTGCCACAATTTTTGGAATGCAACATTGATCATATAAATATAATGATCGCTGTTGAAGCGTTGCGGTAGCTTATACGCACAGTCCCCCGACTGGGCTCCGCCTCACTTGTTTCATTCATAGCCCCTACTTATGAATATGCTGTCTTTTACTTCCTTTTACATTTTCAACATTTCATTGCGTAGTTTTTCTGTTCAAGAGATGTCAAATTTATCTAAATAGATGCAAATTCATCTAAAACAGATTACGTTCTCATAGAAAACAAATTCCATAGATCCCAACTTTTTTTCGAGCTGAAATTTCTCATCTTTTCTCAGATAAAAATTCGCTCTAAACGAGTGGTCTCTGTTACCTCTCTCGTAATATTAAATATTCCGCTCAATTGGAGCGGAACTCCGCTCCTCCGAATTTAGTATATAATGGCTTGTAAGTGAGGATAAGAGTGAGGATGAGGGCAAAATTGCAACGTGAGATTGAGGGCTAATCGAAGACGTGAGGATGAGGGCTAAGCAAAATCATGAAGGTGAGTGAAGGCAAAGATACAATGCAATTATGAGGGTGAGTACAAGAAGGTCATTTGAAGTACATTTATTTATACCTTCAATTGTTGACACATACAGTCGATTTTGTTCTTCTGTCCATTGCACATTCGTGATGGAAAACACCCTTTCCACGTTAGCATAAGGCTCACGAACACTAAGGATGAATTCACAGTCATAAGAACAAAAAAACTGGACAAACAGGCGTCCCGAAAGCACTCTTCGGGACAGTTAATTCTTTAATTGAAAACCGGATTGTCTCTCAACTCTAATTTTATTTATAAGAAACAGGTAAACTTGCCAGTTCTGGTAATCGATTTTTATGGTATATCCATCTGGGAAAAAAAGCTGTGCCGTTGAAAAAGAATACATTTTGGTAGATCGACAACGTATCTCTTGACTAATGAATTTGAATTTATTAATGGTATTTACGTATCTTAATGCTGGGATATGGTAAAGGAAAGGATGTTGGAAGGTAATCGGCCAATACTTACTTACTTAGTAGGTAAAATCGCATCATTTGTCTCGTATGACTGCGGTAAAACCAGTGTTCGATTTGTACCGGGGGATAGTTTGGATTATCCCCCTCTGCAAAAATCTTCTCTGGCACTGTTTACATATATATATCTCTAACCTGGGATATGGACAATCCTAAAATACCGTATAATACATATCTCACTAATTCTTCCCCCTCTCTAAAAATTGTACAAATCGAACACTGGGTAAAACCATGGAATACCTAAGTCAGGATGGACGGTTCCTTGTATCGTTTCTACGAACTTCTCATTGCTAAGCCAACGCTATAGCAACTAAGCAGTGTTGAGTAAACTCAGCTTTGAAATGAGTAGAACTCAACTCAAACTCAATTCGCAAAAACTGAGCTAAACTAACGCTCAAATCAAAATATGAAAAATGAGCTTGTTCAAACTCACGCTCGGTTTCATACATATAAGCTTACGCCCAATTCACTCTCACTTTTGTTATTTGCAAAGATCGAATGATCAGAGTTCAATTGGTAAACTTCGTGTTTGGAAAGTTCTGGATTTGAATCCAAAAACTTTCGCAGGATTTTTCTAAGCTAAATTAAGCTAGTCAGCATAGTGCCTTCAAACTAACTAGGGGCAACTTCTTTCCCAAATCCTTCTCCCCTCCCCTATACCGATTTAAAGTTATTAAGACAGGGATTGCGCTAGAACGTTCAGTTTGAAGGGTTGTAAAGTCAAAATTGGGAGGGTGTAAGTGGAATTTGGACGGTTTCTATCGCTTTGTGACAGTAAAAATTTCAAACATTGGGGGTATATTTGAGGAAATGGGAGGTGAAACCCCCCACAAGGGGGGATCACTGCTATAAGTGCAATACAATTCAACGAAATCCCGAAATTATTATGTTCAAACTTTCAATTTTCAATTAGAATTTATTTATGGCCATTTGGCATCTTTGGCTCAGGCCGGATTAGGGTAAATAGAAGATGAAGGAAGGTATCGGGCAGGGAACCATCCCGGTATTCGCCTGGTGAAGCTGCGGAAAATCCTGGAAAACATCACAACAGCGTCACCAGTGTGTGTAGAAGTCCAAATATGTTGGAGTAGGCCGGTTGTATTCTAGTATTTCCAGGGAAGAAAAAAAAATCGAGGGTTTTTGCCAGAAGAATTTTATGGTTCTCCCTTTCTCTGTGAAAAAAATGAAAAGGACAGTCCAGTCAGACAGTCACCCTGCCCCCGACGATGCTTCTGTTTATCTCCTCTCCCTTGTCGCTTTACCTGCTGTTGGAAACGGCTGCACGTTCGTGGTTTTCTAATAGAGTAGCTATAATGGAAAGCCTCTATGAAGAGGAATCCAGTTCCTTTGGTCCCCTTCTGTCATGAGAAAACCCATCCACCCCGGGGATATTATCAATTGTTACTTGTTACCACATCAATGTGACGATGTCTAATATCACAGATTAATCACAAGAATGGATTATTACCTTGGATTAATGAACAAAGCAATGAGAACCATGACTCAAGCACACTGTCCATTAGTTCAAAGATCAAAACTGGTTCATGTTAAATTATTATCCACACATGGAGGAATACTGGAACAGTACTCGATTGAGAGTATGTTTCTTTTGAGCTTCTGTGTTCAAAATTGCGCTTACCTCTGATATTTCAATTCTAAATCTTCTAACAATAATGAAGGTTTCTCAGCAATGCATATATAAGAGTATAACAATTTCTTCTCTACACTGCCCTAGGTATTAGTGAATAGTTCTTTCATTTGAAGTTTCGTAGTTCTCTGTTGAAAATTACACTTTTCACTGATGTTTGAATTATATATATATTTGGGCAACAATAAAGTTGAAACTTGTATCTGTATTTCTTGAAGGGCGTAAGCCATAGTGCTGCTGCTCTGACGCTTGAATTCCGTATCCCTTACCAACAATGGGTCTCTCAACAATGTATGTTTGAGAGTATGAAAATTTTGTTAGTACTTTCCACTAGGTATTGGTGAAGTGTTAATTGATTCGAAGTTTCGTTGTTCTGCGTTTTAATTACGTTTTCCACTGATGTCTTAATCCGGTATGTCTTGCAAACAATGGATGTCTCTCAACAATTCATTTTGCATAGTACAAACATTTCGTCTGTACCTTTCCCAGGTATTGGTGAACGTTACTTCAAAGTTTCCTAGTTCTATCTTCAGAATTACGCTTTCTATCGATGTTTATACGGAATATTTTGCCAACAATAGACGTCTCCCAATAATGCATTTTTGAGAGTATAAAAATTATATCTCTACATTTTCTTAAGTATTGGATGAGTATTAATTCATGCCACGTTTTGTAATCTTAACTCTAGATTCAAAATTACACTTTCAATTGATGTTTGAATTCTATATCTTTTTTCAACAAGGGAGGTTTCTTAACCATGCACTTTTAAGAGTATAAAAAATATGTTTCTACCTAGGTATTGGTTGTGTATTACTTCATGCAAAGTTTCGTAAGTCTACATTCAAAATTATGATTTCCATTGGTGTTACCTTTTTCCAACAATGGAGTCTCTCAACAATGCATATTTTGGGAGTATGAAAATTTCGTCTGTAGCTTTCTTAGCTCTTGGCAGAGTTTTAATAAGTTTGGATTTTCGTAGTTCTATGTGCAAAATAACGCTTTCCATTGATGTCTGAATCCTGAACCTTCGGTTAATAATGGAGGTCTCGCAGCAATGCATTTTTGGGAGAATGAAAATTTCGCCCGTATCTTTCCCCACGTATTAGTGAAATTCCCAGTTGCTGTAAATTTTGTAATCCTACGTTATAATTACGCTTTCCATTGATGATCGAAATTCTTCTTGCCGACAATGGAGGCCTCGCAACAATGTACAGTTGAGCATATAAAAATTGTCAGTATGTTTGCCTAGCTAGTAGTGGAATGATTCTAAGTTCGAAGTTTTTAAGTTCTTTAATGAAAACTACGAATTCCATTGATATCTGAAATTTATATATAGTCTATATCTTTTTACAACAATGGAACTCTCTCAACAATGTATAAATGGAAGTATCAACATCTCGTCTGTACTTAGTTATTAACAAAGTGCAAGTAAGTTAAAAGTTTCGTTGTTCTGCGCTCAAATTTACGCTCTTCACTGATGTCTTAATCTTGTATCTTTGGCTAACAATAGAGGTCTCTCAACAATGTATTCTTGGGAGTATGACAATTTCGCCCGTACCTTTTCCCAGCTAATGGTGTAGTTCTCGATTGCTAAAAAGTTTTTAGTTCTACGTTCAAAATTACGCTTTCCGTTGATGTTCGAAATTTGCCTTTTTGCCAACAATAGAAGCCTCGCAACAATGTATAATCCAGAAAATAAAACAATCGTCCATATGTTGCCCTAGCTATTGGTGGAGTGATTCTAAATTCGAAGTTTCGTAGTTCTTTGATGAAAACTACGGCTTCCATTGATGTTTGAAATTTGTACATAGTAGATATGTGAGATTGCAATGCCATCAAGCGTCACAGATTCACACTATTTCCAAGGGAAAAGGAACCTTAAATGCATACAAGGAAGTATATTTTCATTGTTAGCTAGCTTACAAGGAAACAAATAATGGGCATCAAAAATTAGATTTATAGTTGAAAAGTAAACATGAATTGTTATCAAGCGTTCATAATGCAAACAAAGAATATTGAAAAATCTCTTAGATTACAACTACCAAGATACATTAATCACACTCGCGCACAGGTATCGGCAGTGCGGAAACTCACAATTTATAATCGTTAAGTTCTTCATTTTGTTTTTCAATTTCATCAGATGTATATTGGTTTGCAACCTAAAAAAAGACATCTTCTTCTAGAAAAACTGTTTGCTGACAAAGACGTCATCTCTTGGACATCGTCTTGGTCTGTCTGGTCTATAAATATGCTTATAAGTTACATCAACACATCTCACGCCTTTGAATAGGGAGAAAGGCTACAATGGTTCAAATATTATAAGCATAAATGTAAAAAACGAACGAAATACGATGGAGTTTCAATCAATAATGACGGCCAAGCATTTACTCTATTGTACTGAATACATACTTACACTAAATATTTAACATATATGATGTTAATATAGATAAACGTCTTGTATGCCTTGCCATGGTCATTGAGTTTCCATTACACTGTTAAATGAAGTGCACTTTTATATCACCAAATTACATGAGAAATGAAGTAGTATATTATAACATTCAACATACGAGTGATTGTATTCCTTTAGTCTCCCTTCGGATTGGTTCCTTAAAATTTTGAACAGTAGTGTATACAGCTAAGCCCTAAGGTTAATTGCATAAAGCTATAAAGCCATAAGCCTAGGGTATAAAATAAGCTAACTCAACGAACTTAAGAGTATCAAATAGGCCAATATTTGCTATGTTTCTTGATTTTCTAAAAAAAAACTAATTGCTTTATCGAAAAAAGTGAAAAGGAAGAAATAATTCTACGAATATTGCTTGCATTTGGAATGAAAAAAATGAGAAGCTTATTTTCAAAAGCTTTATTATACCCATTTTACTTATTTAATATATATTTTTTATTTTGATCTATGTATTGCATATAATATACAAGTTCCTGTTTCGATTTTACTGTCAACTTGAACGGTAAAATACCGTAACGAATTAACATCAATGGTTTATAATAATAAGATTTTCTCCAAAATCTGTAAGAACTTGTGTATTATATGAAATTAAAAAAAAATGGATATAGTACTTTTTGGCAACAAGTTTCTGAATTTTTTTTTTATTTCCAAACAAAAGCCATAGTAGAATTTTATCTTACTTTATACTTTTTCAATAAAGCGATTAGTTTTTGAAATAATCAAGTAAACAGTAAATAAAATGGCCTCAGATTCAAAGTTATTTAATGCTCTTCAGCTCGCTGAGCTGGTTTATTTTCTCTACGCATTTATCTGTATAGCTCCTCAACTAGTTTTCACTATTTTGTGAAGAGAAATTAGCTTAGTAAAATAGTAATTAATTTTAATTTTAGTAAGATAATTAATCTTCACAAAATAGTCATAACTAATTGTTCTCTCATTCCAAATACATAAAATAATAGTTGAAAGTTTTCGTCGTTTCCACTTATTCTATAAAGTGATAATGTTTTGAGGAAAACAGAAAAAACGCAAAGTTTGGCCTCAATGCTATTAAAAACAATTAAGAATAATTAATACAACTTAATTGGCCAAAATAATTCCCAGAAGAACCGTTAATATCCTATTGTTTAATCCTGATCATGAAATAACTTGTAAAGAAAAGATTTAGTTCAGAGATGGATGATGTCTTGTTTCCTTTGCGTTCTTACACATGCAAACACACACACATATCTATAGTGGTAAACACTGCGTTTCCTAGAAGATGTTATAGCGAGATTGTTTTCTTTAGTGTAACAACCAGGTTTCCCGAAATCAAAGATACGAAGCATAAAATTGTGATAACGCTGCTTTTTGTGTACCAGCAGGATCTTGGGTGTAAACAGGGGAAAGTAATCTACGAGAAAAGGGGGACGATAGCGACATAAAGAACAGCACGTACAAGCGGGCACGCACACACGAGGAAAAAGCTACACACAGAGGATGGAGGGGGGAGGAAGAGGGAGAGGGAGAAATACTTGAAGTCCCTTTACATGTTAGTCCCTATTACAGACCAAAATTCTTCCGTGACGAAATAAGGTTGTGTACCGAGGAACCTCTGGAACATTGTATAACCTCTTACTTGTCTCATTGTGAAAAACCGATAAAAACCCAACGTGAAGCATTGTAAAAACTTTGTTTATTTAATTAGTTGAATAACTCTCACGATAATTATTGTAAGCAACAAAAACAAATTAGTATAGGATATACAAGAAACGCGGTCGAAATACAAATAATTACAGTGTTTATCTGAATCAAACAGTCATATACCGTATTCTCGCGTCTATAAGCCGCACATTTTTTTTTGATAAAAATGCAGGTAAAAATCCAGGGTGCGTCTTATACACGCGAATGATTAGAAATACATACAAATATGTGGCAACACAACACCACGTAATCAATGGTGCAACTTGCACACATACACATTCTTTTCATAAAACTCTTCGAAATATTCATTTTTCCCTATACCAATACTCAGGAATTACTGACTAAAACGGATGTATTGTGCTGCCTCTAGCGTAGGAATTAGGAAGCAAATTTTCACGCGGCCAATAATGCTTTTTGAAGAGAATGAGCAGGCAGCTATAGATCTAGCGGGCGGTGATACAAACACATGGCAACACAGCTACGTGTATTAAACGAGTGAGTAAAAAAATCCATTGTTGTTGGCAGAACGTTACGTTGGGAATTCGAAGGAAGATGTCAGGCAAACGATTTAGCTACGATGCACAGTTTAAACTCAAAGTTGTCCGATTCTCTGAGCAAAACGAAAACCGAGCTGCGGCACGTCATTTTGACGTGGATGAATCCAACGTATGTTGGTGCAAAAAGCAGAAGAATTGACTTTAAGCAACAAGCGGCAAGAGAAAGGCATTTCGTGGAAAAGCAGCTAAGTATCCACGGTTGGAAGAAAATGTTTTGTCATATTTGATTGAGAAAAGAAGTTGTGGTTTTGCTGTAACTGTTGATATGATACGTTTAGAAGCTCGTGAGGAAGCTTCTCGGATGGGGATAAGCCGTGATAATTTTCGAGCAAGTGCAGGATGGTGTGCACGTTTTATGCGTAGGAATGGTGTTTCACTACGTCGTAGGACAACAGTTGCACAACGTCTTCCGGAAAACTTTGACGACGAAATTTTGAAATTTCAGAAATACGTTATTCGGAAGTGTCAGGCTAATGGGTATACGTTATCTCACATCGGTAACTCAGATCAAACACCCATTTACTGGGACATGTCTATGTCTAGTACAGTTGCAGCAACAGGCTCGCGCACAGTAAGAATCAAGACTACAAATGGTTAGAAGCAGCGATGTACTGTTATGCTAGCTGTTCTGGCAGATGGAAGAAAACTGCCACCGTACGTTGTGTTAAAACTGTACCTAAAGACTTACCACAGGGTATTGTTGTGCGTGCGCAGGAAAAGGGATGGATACAAGAGAATCTCATATTGGACTGACTAGGAACAGTTTGGAGTAGAAGACCTGGTGGTTTGCTGAAACCTAAGAGCTTGTTAGTTTGGGACAGCTTCCGATGCCATATGACTCCTCGAGTGAAGCATAAATTAACCATATGATTCCTAGGGGCCTAACTTCCATCCTCCAATCCCTTGATGTTACTGTTAATCGCTCCTTTAAAAGTTCATTCCGGAGATTTTATAACGATTGGATGATTACATGGAATTATGACCTTACACCAAAAGGAAAGATCAAACATCCGACTGTGCAGCGTGTGTGTGAATGGATCCTGGCAGCCTGGGAAAGTGTCAAGCCTGAAACAATCGTTAAAGGATTTTTGACGTGTGGAATATCCAATGCTCTAGACGGCTCCGAGGATGACATGCTGTGGAATACCAGCGATAGTGATACCGGTAGTGAAGCCAAATGTTCTAGTGGTACCGACAGTGACAGTGAATAAGAGGTGAATAATGTACCGACGAAAAATGTCACACAGAAAAAATGTTCCTTTTGCAAAATAATAATTTTTCTGCCTGAGTGTGTACGGTACAAGTAATATTTTCATTTTAGCTGCTTTCAAATCTAGAAAATTTAGGGTACGGTTTATACTCGAGAATTTTTTTCTTTCTCTGAAATTATATTCGAAATTTTAGGGTGCGGCTTATACACAGGGGTGGCTAATAGATGCGAGAATATGGTATTTAGGAAACTTAAAATTAATACCACTACTGTATTACTAATATGCAATAAAACTTTGCTCTCTCATTACTTCGTTGTTGACAAATACTTTGGTTACAACAATGTTCCTTACAACTGCAAAAAATGTCAATTCAAACAGTTTGTACTGAACTTTTAACTTAAAAACAAGTGAGTTTTAAAAACTAACTTTAATTCTAAAATACACGTGTATGAAAAATAATAAAAAAACATTTGGTCAATAAAATTAGGGGAACTTTTCAGAAACAGAGAAAGGGACAGTTAAGAGTAGTGGAACAATGCTGCACGTAGAAGCCAGTCGTTCACCCCGCAACAGAAACAGCAGGTAAAATGAGTAAGTAGAGCACCAGAAGCTGTTGACACACGTGTGGCACGTAAGGATACACATTTGGTAAAGATACAAGATAATTTAGAACGATAAAAACAGATATGTGCACATAGCAACTTATCGTTAGTAAGGCGTCTTCGTGAACGATCTGACGTTGTGTACCTTGGGTTTGAAAGGCAATTTTCAGCTGTTGATGGGAATGACGTCAATACCTCTCCCATGGCATCCCAGACGTGTTCTTTAGTATTGATGTCCGAAAGAACCTGTGCCACACCATACGCTCGATACCTGCCTCCTGAAGCATGCCGTCCAAGGGCTGAGCTCAGTGAGGACGGGCATGATCATTTATGAAAATGAAAGAAGGACGAATTACTGCTGTCATAGAGACAGCATGAGGCCCTGAGTTGATCATCTCTGTACCACGCTGCAGCCAGTCTACAATGTCGAATGACTTCTAAGTCGCTACGTCACCCACTGGCAACGGCGCTGCACACCATACGTTAACCCTCACCATATTGGGAATTGTTCAGGCACAAGATTAGGTTAATTACTGGTTTCACGTTCCTGATAATTAAAGGTCAATCTCGTACAGACTAAAGCGCAACTTATCGTAGAACCGCACTGAACTCTACTCGGCAGGTATCAACTCAATATTTGCCGCACTCCAGTTTATACTGCCCCGTAAGCTGTTTTGTATTCATTAAGAGACATTCTGATGGTCTCCGTGCGTAGATACCACTTTCATTTAAGCAATGGCGGATAGTTTAGATGAGCACACTGCGTCTTGTTGTAGTGATCAGTGCACATTTTGGAGCTTTGTCGCCGTTGGCACATATTATGACGTGCTACTAGCGCAAAATACCGGTCATCGCGTACCTTAGTGGCTAATAGACAGCCCTGTGCTGCCCTTCCCCGAATATATCCAGTTTGTTGAAACTGTTTCAGGCGGGAAATGACACTGGGAGATATTCGAACTGCTTCTACAATGATTTTCTGTGGTTGCCCTACTTTCAGTCTACTCATAGCTCTCCAGGCCATAGGTTCCGGTTAATTTGCTGTTATCTTCCCTATTCAATGCTTCCCTACACTGGCACACATGTACTCTCTGTCTATAGCAGGCACACTACTGGGCTTCTTATTCGACGTTGCATTTTTGCGTCTTTTCAAATTTGTGATTCATATCCCTTACGTCGTCCCTGGCTCTACTGTACCCATGATACAACGTGGATCTACTGTGCCTGTTACGCGAGATCTATTAGCTTTTATATACAGCGCTGTTTCGCTAATTAATTTTGTTCTTTTTCCTGTTTCTGCATTGCTATCCTTAAATTTGGACCTGTGCATTTACCAGGACAATTCATAACTTCATGACCTTTCTGGAGGTGAGTTATAAGTAGTTTGTGCTGAATGAGCTATTAAGAACATATCAAATAATATGATCTGATGGCATCGGGTTCATAGAATACGTGACTGAACATTTATTATATGTGACACTGACAAACTGCTGTTAGTGAAGTTGAGGAAACGTAATGAATTTTATGTGGAGTTATATTAAAAAGTTACAACTTTAAGAATGACCTAACTGGGTCTGCTGCAACTAAGGAAACTTGTAGGATGAAATGGAAGGAAACATTAAACCCACAAAAGGAGAAAAACGTTTCAAGCTCGTGTTCTGGTGACTCTACTGCTGAAGAGAGTCTACAGTCAAGTCCATCGACTTCTACAATTCTCAACTAATGAATTACATACTTGTGATTAGAGATGGTGTACGCAAAAAAAAACCTCATCACTTCTTTATCTCGGCTCATGGTTCACGTTTAGACGAGCTCGAATAGAGCGTCACGATCTGACAACAAAGTAAACTTTGAAAGTCTACCTTCGGAATCTTCTGCAACAGGCAAACGAGGAAATGCAAATCCTGGTAACAAAAAAAGAAGAAAGTCTTGCAGTTCTGTCTATAACAATTATGATGAAAGGAAATATTATGAGTTGCAAAGAAACAACATGTTATTTATTTAATGCATATACATTGATGGGCCCAAACGAGCATAAGCTCACAGCAGGGGCAGTACAAATGTTTAATTCTTTATATTTACATAACGTTTTTAAAATAACATTGATTTCGTTTACATTTATGACACACACATTTATATATATATAGTTAAAGAAACTTACGTTTATACCTTTACATTGATAACTAGAATAAGATCAGTTATATGTTTACAATATGTTCCAGCTGTCCTTCCTGTTAATTATAGAACTGTTAAATTTACAAGGAACATTTACATCTATCCCATATTTTTTTATACATTTTTTAAAGGTATGTAGTTTGATACTTCATTCAAATTATAGTTATGAATGTATTAATTCATTGTACGTTTCAAGTAACTGCTTTTTAACACTGTTCATACGGTAATGTTTGGTATTAACATTTAGATAGTGTAAATTACTTTTCGTCCTTGATTGTGAAAATCCGAATTTTTCATAAAGTGGATATTTGAATAAATACCTTCAGTATATAACTTGGAAACATATAATCTTTCCTATATTGCATTTCATAATCTATTGATAGTATTTTCGTATCTACAAATAGTTTGGACGTTGGATAGTAGAATGGTAGACTGCACAGTACCTTAATTAGCTTTTTATTAACCTTTGAATTAATGCTTTATTATATTGGGTGGTATTAAACCATAAGATGGAAATTTACTATGTAACATTGCGTAGTATATCATTTTTTTCTCGGTAACTTTTAAAGTTTTAGTTAAGCGATTAAGTGTTACTAACACAGGTGATACTTTATTTATTACCGGTTTCACTCGCTCATTCCAATTCAGGTGACGAATGATAATTACTCTTAGATACTTAATTTTACTTACTCTTTCCAGCCAAATATTGGATATTAATACTTTGTCTTTTGTTTTTATTTCAGTCCTAAGTCTGTGAAATATTGTTTATTTTGTTTTCTTAGCATTTAATACCATTTGATTTTAATGCAGCCAACTTGTTGAGAGATTTAGGTCAAAATCTATCATTCTATATATTTCGACAAGTGAGGATGATGTATATAATAATGTTAAATCATCAGCATACATATATAATTTTCCTAGAAATTCTACGCCACTTATATCATTCATATTGATTAATAACAGCAATGGCCCCAAAACAGAGCCCTGAGGAACACCGCAATTAACTGTTATCTTGTCACTGACTGCATTATTAACAAATATAAATTGCTGTCTGCCTTAGAGGTAATTTCGGAAGCAACTTAACGCTGTTCCACGTATACCATAATAATGTATGTTGTATCAAAATACTATGACCCACAGTATCGAACGCCTTCCTAATATCTATAAATAAGGCTGTAGTCGCTTTACCTTCATCAAGCTTATTCGCCGCTTCAATAACAAAATCTTTTATTGCGCTTTGTGTTCTTGATCCTTCCCGAAACCCGTATTGATGGGTATTAAGCAAGTTTAACTTGTATAATTATGCCTCTAATTGGCGATACACGATCTTCTCTACTAGTTTGGATAATACTGGTAGAACTGATATTCGTCTGTAGTTATCAGGGTCTGTTTGTATACCTCCTTTAAATATAGGTATTATTTTGGGTGATTTACAAATTATTGAATAGGTAGCTGTTTAAAAAGAATAGTTTATGATGTCAGTAAAATATAAACTAAGACTCAAGTTGTGAGTTTTTTAAAAGAATATTCGTCGACAGTGAGCCGTTAATTTGTGAGTTTAGGTTTTTCAGGTCATTTATTAGTGATATTACATCCACTTCTTTCATCGGAAAAAAGTAAAAAGATTTAAATGTTTCATTTAAATTTACAACATTATTTTTTTTTTACGGTATACATATGAGCGTCAAGAGACATATTGTTTAAAACCCTCTCTTTAATTCCAGTACAATATGTATTTTATTTGGTATCTAGAATCTAGAATCTAACCAGACTTAAAATCTATATAAAAAAATTCGCAGTGTAAAATTGAATGCACTTAAGTTACCGCATGACTCACCTTCCTAATTATCATTTTTTATTTTCGTTAATTAAATTAGAGGGATGATCTGACTTCAACTGAGCCTAAGGTCGCTACGTTCCTTCTCCGTCATACAATAGAGAAATCGAAGATAATGCTAGGTAGTAGGATGCACTGCACACTATTGTGTTTGTATGAATTTTACAGAGAATTTTTGTAGTATGATTTGGTTAAGTACTCTAGCTACTGAAACTTTTGACGCTCTACTTTAGAACGTATGCTTTATGTTTAAGGTAGTTTGAAAGAGTTATAAGCATTAAAACTGTCTTGTTCTTGATTTCGTATAACAAATCGTAGAGGCTCCGGTGTATTGTATCGCAGGTATCCATTGATAATCAAGCAGTGCGCAACTGATATTTGTTTTTTTCTTTCTAAACTTTCTTAGAAGTAACCATAGCAACTGGCGAAGTAGGATGGTAGAGTGAAAGGAAGCAGGGTTTATTTGTTTATTTTCTATTCTACATGTTGTAAAATTATGTAAATCTTTGTGGAATCCTGTCGAGATGGATCAGCAGTCATTGACAGATGATATTATGTCTATATTAGAAAATGTCCTGTTGTAAGAAATAAAACCGAAAATGAAACTTATTGTAATATAAATATGTTCACCTTGTTTCTCATCCCGGTATGTTTGTATAACCTGTCTTGCGGACGGTTGGTAATTGGTAGTGTCACAAGTGTGCACTTAATATGTTAGTTTTTGAATTGAAATGTGCATATTTACGTGAAGCTTAAAATCATATTTTATGACAATACAATTTGCAGAATATAGTAGTTTGCATCCTGGTATATATGTATAACGCTTGGCTTTAGTAAACTAACCATCCATGCTGTGTTCCTTAGTTCAAAAACATACGGTCACTTTGCTTTTCAGTTCCGGTGTATCTAGTGGTTAATTGAAACTGATCTAACAATGTAAGTATGGGGATAACTTTACATATATATATATACTTCTTTAGCAGATATTTGACAAACCGAAAAAAGCTGGTTCAATTACTAAATTACATTGCGCGAACTTGTGTTTCTTTTTCATCACTGGTCACCATTCTCTTCTCATATTTCCGCAGTTTTTCTGTCTTCTTCTTCCACTTCGACGCTCTTCGAAACATTTAAAGGTGTACTTTGAAATTAAATACACAATACCACTTGCCTTTGCTAGCACCAGTATAATCCTAGATTACGCACGTAATATGAGAATACCAAAGAACATTTAACCTGAGTAATTTACTGACCCCTTAAGAGCAAGTTTTCTACGCCTCTCGTAGTCTTAGGAGTCAGGTATCATCTCTCTTTTTCTCTATGTTCACTGAGTTCAAAGTTAACGATTTCAGACTACAGACTAGGTTCAATGGTGCAGTGAATAATAAAATGGAAAACAATCAGGCAAGCATTAATTGCTCTGTTTTGTTAAACTATACGGAGATAAACTATTTTATTTCTGTATGACGTGTAAATGGTGGTCGTATACTTTCTTTTAATATGTATTATGTTCTGCTAGTTAAATAACTGGCTATGAGTTAAACTAGTCTCACGCATTTAAGCAATGACGTACGCATGTGAGAACTTATTCCGAGTCAAGCATTCGTTTGGTGGAATAAAATTGCGTAAAGCCTTAATAAATATATGTTTTAATGTAATTAATCACAAAATATATTTATTTACATAATGTTTCAGCTGTGTTAGGTATAATCTAACTTTTGTTTGATTTATTCCAGTAAGAAAAGGGAATAATGGAATTTGTCACAACCAAAGCATTTCAAATTGAAAACATATTAACATGAGATCAACGCGTAAAACTATACTTGTATATTATTTTGATTTGACCACAACAATGTTATTATGTTCTTTGATGTATCATAATGATTTCCACAATCGATATTAATCACTCTATTCATGAATTAACAATTGTGTCCCTCTGTAGGGTTACACGTCATTTCATAGGCACTAAAATTCATCGATAACAAAGCATCGACGAGCAATTCATCAACGGTACTTAAAACTCTAAGGCTACCAGCTCATGCACAAGAAGATATTTGGAGTAACAACTTAGGGTCGAGGGACGATTTCACTTTCAGCCAGAAGTCAATTTTAACTTCAGATTTTATACGTACTTGACTTGAACCCTTTCAAATGGTTTGTTGTAGGTATTGTTCCTTTAATTGTCAATATCGTGCATTAATAATAGCAATGTTAGTTGTACTAAATACATGTTTTGTTAATCAAACATGTTTGAAGTTTACCTTATCAAGCGGGAAAAATCATAACGGGAATCCTGATTAATATAAAGGAGCGACAGAAACGATATTTGACTCAAGTTCGGAAACTAGAAATTTTCCGTTCGCGGCGTGTGTCGAAGCTTTGGGAATAAGTTTCAAACAAATTTGAGCACGACTGAGCAACTGTGTGATCGAAATTTGTGATTATTTCACATTTCTTGTCTCTAACCAAATAAACCACGTGCTGGCAACCAAATAATGCGTAATTTAACAAAAACATTACAACAATTCTACACCTGACAGAAGAACCACATTATGTCCGATACCAAACGTTTCATCTATATGTAGAGAAGTTGGATAATACAATACAAATACACACTTTTAAATGTTGCATAAATGCATTGTTTGACCGTAGAGAGATTATACACTGTGTCCGGTTTAGGCCAGTTTGGTCTTATATCCTCAAAACACATTCTGGCAGATAATGAGTGATGTAGTTATCTTAAGGCAAAACGGGAATATCTGCTGCCCTCTTCTTTATGTTGTCAACTATTGTTCTTTCTTCAGTTGATGCATTTTGAGGTTGATGATTGTGAGTTCCATATGCAGACTCAACTACTGTTTCCTTTATGAGGACAACAATACATTTACAATTTTTCCTTGCATTTCCAGTGTATCGTTTTACCATGTTTATTCCGATATAAATAAATGTTTGTAAGAAAATAGTTTTCCCACTTGGCTTGCAGTTTGTGTTATAAGGATTTGTAAGGCAAAATGGGTGTTTCTGTTTCAGCTTACATCAAAATAACTTATCTCAGCTTAATGAAATTTCCGGAACTTACTAACTTGACCCGAGAAAGAATGTACGTATTTTTCCAATATCACAATGTTGACATTTGTACACATGATTGGGTAAAATTATTGCAAATACACATTGGTAAACATATCTGTACAAACTATAGTGGAACTTCCTCATTGAGCTGGGAATATATTATACATTTCCGAAACCATAATTTGTATGAACATAATTATAGACCTACAAGGGTCAACAAACAATGCAAATCTATGCTTTTGAATATCTAAATGTGGAATGCAATCAGTCCCTGAATATGGAACTCACATTGTAACTTTACTTTTACCCTCATATCTTCGCTCATCCCTCACCATCACACACGTTGCAATTGTAGCCTCACCCACACATACCCTCACATCTTCACTCAGACACCACCATCAAGTAGCAAATTTACCCTCACCCTCATATTGCGACTTTGCCCTTTGCAAATTTACCCTCTCTTCTTTGCCCTCTCTCACTTTCAAGTGGTGAGATTGAGGGTGTGTGTGGGCAAGGTAGTGAGGATAGATATTTTTGGTCTACGGCTGAATGTCAATTAGTTGACATCTAAATTTTAGGAGAAAATCCCCTTAACGCTGCTGCTCATCAGACATATTCTTAATTAAAGTAAAATAATTGGGAACAATTTTGATCGTGACTTGCTAAATTGATACATCTTGCGCTATTATCTGTTTCGATATTTCGTAGTTTATGACGATTTAACGCCACATTCAAGTGTTTGTTTCTTTATCCATCAATGCCAATGTTTCAACATTTTGGAGACAAAGTTTTCAGTTCTTCAGCCTGAGAAATGGACCATTAAGTTTTAAACAGCAGCGCAAATTTTAAACAAACATACGTATTGATTTTTTTTCCTTTTGAGTTGTAAAAACTTCACCTATCAAAATACTAATTGATCATAGGTAATTTCATGTCTACTATACAATATCCTTTCGATTTTGAAGACAATATCTCAATAATTACGTGAATATTAATATCCAGTTTCGAGAAATGTTGAGCGATCGTTTGAAATTTGATTTATGAAAAACGTCGTAAAGACATGTCGGTTATTACATTCAACATACCTACTACACATATCTCATTATTCATATTAACTCTTGCATCCCTAGTTTTCGGCAAAGGACGTGATCCACCAGGAGTGTAACGGCGAACACCATAGATGCTTGGATGGCCTATAAATGTATTTCATTTTTAAAAATGAATTCTACTAACATAGTGTAAATTATAACAAAAGGTTTAAGATTTATTCAATAGTTTGACTAAAGTATTGTCATACACATGTACAGTACCTGTCTTTAAATCTTTAGAAGTCTAATATATCCAACACAAATCGTGATTTCTTGGAAAAGAAAGCATAAAAGCTAGAATAGAACTATAGGGCATAGAACTATAGAAAGTTCTTGCTCTCAAGACATATTCTTTATGCATATCCACAATAGTACATCTATTAACGCAAGTTGATAAATATGGTTATCGATGTTTCGTACCTAATCAAACTTTCCCATTTATAAATGCTGCATGAAATATCTAAGCGCGTTTGTACACTACGCCGGCAATGCCGGAGTCGCCACCGACAATACCGGTGCCGGTGTCGGCGTGCTTTGCACACTACACCGGCAATTCCGGTAAAGCCCCGGCAATACCGGTGATGGCGTTGTTTTTTCCCATCACCGGCAATGCCGGCGCGGAGAGGTAGCGTTTTGTCTATTTTGTCCTTAAAATAGTCTGAAGTTTTATCCTATATATACAGGGTCTAGATTCAACTTGTTCAATAAGGTTTACACATTATCAGGAATTTTTTGCCATATTCAAAACTCAATATAAAATTAGAAGCACAAGAATGCCTTCTACAATCTTCAAAACTGAATACAATATTAGATGCACAAATATACAATCTTCTCACCCACTCACTCTAGTTATAATGCAGAAATCTATCGGGTAGTCGATCATGGCACAAAGGAGAAAGGGAGATTTGAACACATAGATTTGTTCTTTTGTTCCCATCCCATAAATTCCTGAAGAAAAAAACACAGTGATAAGTGAATCAAGGAGTCAAATCTCTGCTGTTGATAAAGCCTCCATCACAATCAAGAGAATTACATGCCAAATGAGTCACTTCTCCTCGGACAATTTTAAAGGGTGTCTGGTTGTGCTGGGTTCCTTTCAAAATAATAATAAGAATTCTATTTTAACTTGTGAACAAATATTATATTCTATCATTGGGATTAGGCGATGTAATCTGCATCATTTTTCTAAAATGCTTTCCATACATGAAAACAGGAAAGGACTCAATCAGGATAATCATTTTAAAAATAGGGACTGTATAAATAATATTCTGAATGGCAAAAATGAAACAACAAAACTCCAAACACAAGAAAAACAAAACAAAAATACAGAATGCCTAGTCACTAAAAGACTGTAGAAATTTATTAGGTGACCGACATTGCCGGCCGAGTCTGCATCCACCCATATTAAAGCATTGCAGCCGACAGGAGCGAAACTCCGTTTATTCTTCATGGTCGGGAAATAAGCTAGTCCCCACCCACTTCCTGGTGATCGGGAAAAGGTTGGGGTCCGATATTTTCCGACCGTTTTAATCTATAATTTGTGTAACTTAAGTATTGGCATTTCTTTGCAAAAGAATTCTGCCGGTAGATTAGAATATAGAAAGATGAAAAGGGGGAAACGTTCTTTACATTTGTTAAAAGAAAAACTGCCTTATATGGGGTCAGGAACTTATAATTTATTCTTAGTACTAGCTGTTGCCTGCAGCGTCACTTGATCTGAAAGCCGTCTTCGAATATCTGGTTGTACGCTCTAGTGGATAAAGCACAGGAGTGCTGTTCTAAAGATATCGGGTTCGATCCCACCACTGGCCAGCGATTTTCTTTTAAAAATAAATTACTTTTTTCATTTCTACTTTCGTAATATGCACTTCTTTTGCAACTTTATCGAACATCAATGAAATATATTAGTTAAAGATAGATTATACATAACTTCCAAATATCGAGCTTAGACAATGGCCTGAGCCTTGATATGTTAGTCAGTCAGGATTTCTGTTTTATATACGGGGTGTTCCGTAATTCCTATGACCGCGTTTGGGAGTTGAAAGTAGACATCAAAACAAAGAAAAAACTATATGGACACAAATCGCAAAGCGGCGTCCTTTACGAGTTATGGGCGTGCGAAATTTTGCGGCACGGAACTTTGAGACGCTATAGCACAAAGACGAATGGCCGTGACACAGGTGGCGTGGAATTTCATAAAAGAAGTCATATGCGTTGTATTAAAAAATATCAAAATCAAAACTCCATAACAATCGCGCAAGGAATTCCCCAAAGGAAGTGAGGGATTCCCGCTTATGTTTGCAAATAAAGATCGTGAAAATGAGCTGGAAAGGAAATAGTGTGTAATATTAAATTAGAATTCATCTGTGCCACTTCGATAGTGCAAACAGAATCAAAGATATGGAGAATTGTGGGTTTGTGATGAGTGGTTGCATAACTACCAGTAAATAAGTTTCAACCATACCAGAAAGATTCGTGTTTTGAAGGGTAGTTTAAATGTGTTATCAATTCATACAACGTTGCACTCTCCATTTGTATTATCACACACACGTATGGAGTCATTTTGGTAACACGTTGTTACTGAATCCACAAAATAGTATGTTCTACTGTTTGTATTACTTTGTCGTCTAACCTGTCGTCTACAATTCGTAGATTGTCCTGTTACCTTCTGCACCCTACAATGGAAATGACATACGTTGTTTCAATGTTTGCACTACCACAAAACTGCAGTGATAGGTGAAGGGAGATAAGGAGGTCTGAAGGACTTTTCACCGTGTGTTCGTGAGTCCTAGAAACGTATGCTGAAGCTATGAACTAACAAAATAGTATGCAGATCAGGACGCATTCGAATAGAGAGGACAACAGAATTGGGAAACGAACAGTACCACGCAATCTTGTCCTCTTTGCACAAGCAACCACCACTGCGAGAACCTGCGGCGGACATTAAGGGTCCGTGCGACAAAGGCACAAAACCAGTATGTTTGCAATACAAGACACTCTGAACACTCACAAAGGAAACACTGGTCACTAGGTCAGTACGTACCACTTACCAAGTTCGAACCGAAGAGTACTCTTTGTAACGATCCAACTGACGCATGTGGGGAGTCCATTGCATGAAGCGACATGTACTACAAGAGCTGCTGGAAGGAACGCCCACGAACAGCGATGCATGCCTCGCACCGACGACGTATGTTCGAATAGACGCGATCGAAAACGGCTGGCATGTCTCGGATTTCCTCAGCCGCAGCTGCAATGCATGCCACGAGATCTTCCACCGACTCTACCGGGGTCCCATACACCAATGTCTTGATGAGACCCCACAGAAAGAAATCCAGTGGCGTCAGGTCATGCGAGCGTGGTGGCCATGCTCTTGGACCACCACGGCCAATCCATTGTTGTCCAAAGGAAGTGTTTAAATGATCTAGGACAGCCCGTGTGAAGTGGGGAGGCGCACCGTCGTGTTGAAACCACATGTACTGTCGGATTCCAAGAGGAATGTCTTGCAGTAACTCCGGCAGTATCTCCTGTAAAAGATTAAATAGTTGGCACCGGTGAGACGTGCTGGGAGAAGATATGGTCCAATTAGTCGTCCATTTATGATGCCTGCCCATACGTTCACACTGAATCGTTCCTGAAATGCGCACTCTCGAACACCATGAGGATTTTCGACTGCCCACATCTAGCTATTATGACAGTTGAACACACCATCCCTAGAGAAGATCGCCTCGTCAGTGAAGAGTATCAGTTGAAGAAATGCAGAATACTCTGCACAGCACTGAAGTATCCACTGACAGAAGTCTACATGTGGCGCAAAATCGACTGGACCAAGACTTGGAACTCGCGCAATATGGTATGGATGCAAGTGTTCTTGGTGGAGAACCCTCCAAACAGTGGTACTGCTTCCCCTCAAGTCACATACCATGCGTCGGGTGCTCGTCGAAGGATCCCGTTCCACTCGTCGAATCACATCCTCTTCAAACTGCGGGGTTCGTACGCGTCTCGGAGCATCACAGTCGATTCTGTGAAGGCACCTCTCTTCCTAAGCCGACGTTCTAGTCTGGCAAAGAAGACGCGCACGCCTTCCATGACGATGAGCTTCACCATAAATTAATAGCATTTCTGCATACGCATCAAACGTGAACTCGGCCATTGCATTAAACTGCACGATCAGATCACGAGAGACTGTTCTCTGGCCTCGATCACAAAGCAAACTGTTGTACGGTGGAGAAGATTGTACTGATAGGTGTACGTCAAGTTATGTGCAGGGGCTCGCAGTGTGAACGTCATACACGCCAGTTGGAAACCCATGTGAAAATGCTTGTTTTTGTTGAACCAATTTGCTGTGTGCTTATTGATAGATAAACATTCTGGTAAAATGGAATACGAAGTCAGAACCAGGATTGGACATGTGAAGCACTCGGAAGGTAAAACCGGTACGAACTGTTTATTATACAGGTTATTCCTGCCAATTTACTTTTCTTCCTGCAATGCACAAAAGTGTTGTATTGTCTGCTTCTTTTCTCGATTATGTTACGTCGAACGCACACACATTCCACTATGAATAACAAAAATGGCAAATTGTGGTTTTGGCTCAGCTGGTGATGATTACTGCGTGTCTTGTGACAACCTTGAATGATAAGGCTCGTATGGTTCAATCTTCATTGTGCCATCATGTTGTTGCCGGTCGACAAACATTCATAAATAGAAATAGTCCAATACTTCATGCATTCATATTAATGTCTTCCACGATCTGCACATGTGACACAATACTTGCGTGCGTGAATTGTTATTAACGTCCTAAACGAGCTAAAGAGCTTCTAAGGACAGGACCTACAGCTTTACGTGGGCTACGACCCACATGTGTCCTCACCGGGAATCTAACCGGGGACCCCTTTGTTAGACGGAAGCGAGCGTTACCACTCATCCACAGGGGACACGTGCAACAATGAGTGGCATATCTCAAGCTTCGACATTCGTTCAAAGTTGTACAAAACCGCCTTCTGTCTTGGCCCTCTTCACTCGTTCTTTGAACTCGGGATTTAACACTTATGTTCGGTCATACCCTAGGAACACTCTCGGAACCAGAAACACACTTCGAAACTACATACTACTGTATTTGTTACTTATGGCCATTACGTATCTGAAGCTCCGGTCGGGATAGATAAGGGCCCAAGATTTGGAAAGCAACGGTCCTGGCCTTACAGAAGATATCTCAGCATTTGTCTGGTGAGAATGACCTACACCAGTTAAATTTTCCGTCACGATGTTCGGTCGCAGTAGGGTTCGGACATACATACCGCGTGGCAGGCAGACACACAAAGTGCTTCATTCATTTTGCATGTCACTCAATGACGTTCACTGTTAATGCAGATAGCGTACATCGCAAACACAAATACCACATGCCTGTCTTGAATGATATGTGTGACATTTTTCCATAGTATGTACTTAGGACAGTCTACTGTAAATGTGTTTCAGGTACACCCAGTAGAGTTACAGCAAGCCAAGAGTTTAGCTGTATGGTTTGAATGGATGCCAGTTGTTTTCCGAGCAACCCAGGGTGGTTTGGTAACAAACTTTGATTATTATGTAACATGAATAGAGTCCAGTCACATTTTGCACAATGATTCTCGGCTTAATACTACTAGTATCATTTGTTACTCACAGAGATCAATAATAAGACTACGTTTTGTACTGCTTTTGCGTGTTTCACATGTACGTAGAACCCTCAGCAAACCAACTACCTTTCATGTGACATTTCAAAAACGTTATACACTTGCAACTTGTTTACTGGTAGTTATGCAACCACTAATCACAACCCCACAATTCTCCATATCTTTGATTCTGTTTGCACTATCGAAGTAGCACAGACGAATTCTACTTTAATATTACATAATCTTTCCTTTCCAGCTCATTTTCACCGATCTTTATTTGCAAACATAAGCGGGAATCTCTCACTTCCTTTGGGGAATCCCTTGCGCAATTGTCCTGGAGTTTTGATTTTGATATTTTTGGATACAACGCATATGACTTCCTTTATGAAATTCCACACCACCTGTGTCACGGCCATTCGTCTTTGTGCTATAGCGTCTCAAAGTTCCGTGCCGCAAAATTTCGCACGCCCATAACTCGTAAAAGAAGCCGCTTTGCGATTTGTGTCCATATAGTTTTTTGTTTGTTTTGATGTCTACTTTCAACTCCCAAACGCGGTCATAGGAATTACGAACACCCTGTGTAGAGAGTATTATTTTTTAGTAATAGTAGTATTGGCTTTACAAAATATTATAGTATTAATTCAGATTGCCTTATTCTCAAAAGATTAGGAGTACTGACGTTTTTTTAATATGGAATTTTCAGAACCCCAGCCACCGTAGGTCAGTGATAGAGGGTTGGTGTAGCATTTAGGAGGCCGTGGGTTCAATCCCAGCGGTCGACCATCCTGATTGAGGTTTTTCCACGTTTTTCTCAGTCGTACCAGGCAAATGCTGGGATGGCACCTACAGCATAGTCCCTGACCGACACCTATCCAAATCCTTTCCCATCTCCTATCTCGGCCTAACCGTTATAAAAAAAAATCAAATTTAGAACATAGAGGGAAAATTTTGAATTAGTGTTTCCTTTGTACAGAACAAGGTATCATAAATTATTGACTGATTCTGACAAAGACTGTATTTGTTTAAACATTTAATAAACAAACATTACGTAAAATATTTGGATTGCTATCAACGTTCTATATTTAACACCTTCTTGTTTAGCCGTATATCTATCTGCTATCTGTATATCTATATGTATCTTGTATGACTTAGTGCAGTATTTGCACAATGTCGTTCGTAGAACATTAATAAATATTGAATTACATTACTATTACAACGACAATATTTCACTTTACTAACAAACGGCTAAATAAAGACTTACAATTTCTAATTCATGTATACTGGGAATCATCAAGTTTCAGGTGATAATAGTAGTACAATCACGATATTTTGATGATCCACTGAATCTAGACAAAGTGACAGTAATCCTGGTGCAAAACTAAGAGTTTTATTGCAGTTGTATTTGCTACGAAGATTTATTTTTGAGAAATTCTGTGTAATTAAGAACAAATCTCCACAACTGCGGGCTTAAAGTAAGTCTGTAATGAATATGGTATCTGTGTTACTTATTACATTATATTTCAGACTTCTAGAAGTATCTTATTGATGAACGGTTTTCGGACATTTAAGCCCGAAATTGGGCATTTTTCGCAAAGGACCATGTTTGAACCCTTTGAAAGGCGTGTGATTCAGACCATGATTTTTTGCGTGCATACACTCGATTGGTAGGTGTAAATATGTTTCAGTTTCTGGCATAAAGTATGAAGAGAAATGCTATTAACATTTCATTCTAATAATAATTTTCATAAATTAATTTTATTAATAAGAAAAGTTGCTTTAGCAAAGTGAATTCTTGTATGCTTTTACACGTATAAAATATACAATGCAGATTTAAACTAGAAAAAGCATCCAGACACAGGATTGTTCTGTTCGAAGACAACTGCTTAGATGGAAATGAATATCATTCCTTACAAACAATAAGATTGTTTTACTATTACTAAAATAATTTTAAAAAATAATCTATCTTATCTAAAATCACTAATGTATAAAATGGTCCACTTAGCGTGACTCAATCTGCTGGTGTGTTAAAAAGACAAATCTTGGCACAATTTCTCTAGCAGTACAAGCAGCTCATGGTTTCTTAACCAATGCTACACGAACGTGGATTCGAGCTCTGATCAGGACAAATATTTTTCCTATTAGTCAATAAGACAATAATATCTTCTCTTCATCAGATGACAAAAGTATAGAATTTGCCAGCAAGAGAAAGAGAATAAAAGAAAAGCATTTCAGACCCATGGAAAGAACTTCCGTCTTCTTTACTAAAGAGCAGTTTAGTATCTTAATGGCTCATCGTTCTTGGGGATCATGAGCTTTGGGAATAGTGAATTTGTATGAACTTTGAGGATAGTGAATTTGCTGTATGGCACCCTGGTCCGACTTTGGATATAACAATATTTACTTAATTTGTATTTAACGTTCACATATAACATACTGACGTTCTTTCAACACCCACCACTTCTCTGATGTTATATTTTAAACATAATAAGTACATACGAAAATTTACTCTAAAAGAGTTTTCCCTCTTTCCGCTCAAATCGAGCGGAATTTCGATCTTTGATTTAGTGTGTAGACACGAGATAACGCTTTTGCCAAAGTTCTAAAGTAAACATTGCTTCATAACCTCAAAATGAGTTTCATTTGCTCTTGTAGGACTTTCGTATTTCTGTATTTGATAGTCTGTGTAATGATTAAGAATTCCGCCAGGTTTGGGGGTGTAAAGTTAAACTTTGGAGGGTGTAAGTGGGTTTTGCATGGTTTCTATCGATTTTCGATCAGCTGTCGATTTTCGAGTTGTGTGTCACAGAGGTGGTGTGGCGGAATCACTGGTTATGATCTATAGAGTGTAAATATTCATCAAATCAAGACAATATAAACAGGCAATTTTGTTCTATATACGAAAAAGTTAAGAGGTTAAGTCAAAAAAACACTTACGTACGACAAAAATTCAATTGCCAAATTCAAAATCCGCACCCCGAAATTAGTAAAGAATAGAGAAAATTCTTCATGTTACGGAAAATGTTTTAAAATGTTGTCTTGCGTAATAGCCGGATCTGGATGGAACTTGAGCTGGCCATATTAACTTGCATGTTCGCTTGATTCCATTAATTACATCCCTTACGTAGTTTCAAGGGTTAAAATTGGAAGCATAAATTATTTCTCTGAGAGTCCTTTTATCCAAGTGCTGGAATACAATTTAAAATATTTATGTAAAATTGACATTTTCACCTGTTTTAATCAAAATGAACGTTTGAAAAAATGAATGGTAATATGAGTAGACTCGAACCGACGACCTCAGAGTTTACTGTTAACGGAAATACAGGGGTCAGACATCAGCAGTAAGTTGTTTATTATGTCTTGACAATTATTTAACCTTGAGGACTTTCTAGCATGATTGAATCTAGTGCGTCGAAAAAGTTTGTGCATAGCTTCGAAAGCTTCCTCAGACAATTGTCCAATTGCTATTTGAAAATATTTCATGATGTCAACTGCGTAAAAGAGTTTATGCGAAGTACTTCGCATGTAATACCATGAATAATGTGTCAGATACACGTGTTTGGTGTCACAAAGAAGCAATTGAAATTGTTCCAAATCAACAGATGAACCACTTGCAATAACACGTAAGATCACAGAAACCTTTATTTCACAGTCTCATTGATTCCAGTAATTTCAGAGCTTCGCTTAGAGTCAGCAAAAAACCTCCGCGCAATATTGCAGTTATTTGAGTCCCCAAACCCTGGCTTTGGCAGGTCTACATTTAAACCCATTTTTTATTTAAATTCTGACTGAATTCGGTTTTTCTTGGCATAAAATAAAGCTTTGTTTCCATGTCCTTGAACTCGCCATTGTTTAAAACGCAGCCTCTACGCAATATGTAGAAGACATTCAAACAACCTGATCCAAAGGTGTAATGTTGATATTCCAAAACGGTAAGTTTCCTCATTTGGAGACCTGTCATAACATTTGACGGTGTTCATTTCACTAGGTAACGCCCCACATATAAAGCATTTTGAGGCAGAGTTTGTTTCTGACAAAATGTTACAAACACGTCCATCGACCATTGTCAAAAGAAATTCAAAACATACAGTGAGGCTGTACCCAGATACACTCTCAGGACAATCTTCAAGGATTTTTATTTTAGCCGGCATAGAAGTATCTTCTTGTCGAACAAGCTCAGGACATTCTTTGCAAAAGATAAACTTTATGGGCCTACAAAATAAAACAGATCCAGGGGTTTCATTACTCCACAGACACTCGCCTGAATTTATGCCCATTAATCGCAGAGGAACAAAGGCGATTAATAAAAACGTATTCATCCGTATCTTTGGAATTTTCAAATTTTTCTTTGTAGATACTGTGACTGCCACTACCGTAAAAGCCCCACTTACACACCAGTTTACCTCTTGTATCTTTCCCTATTGTTACAGATTTCGATATGCTATGAACAGTTTTCTTCATAACATTTTGTAAATCTACCTCCGCAGATGTTTTCGGCAACGCCCTTTTTTCTCCTCTCGAATCGTATACAGACTAGGAAAACAATCCTTGTGTAATGCATTTACTGTACTTCTCAAAACTTCATATTTTCTCCCTTAGGTCAAGGTCTAATACAGTGCTGAAGCGTCAACTGGCGACAAACATTTAGCATCATTAACATTTCACAAACTTGGTCCGGATAATTCTGCGGCAAACCTAAGTTCTTCATGGAATGTTGTTCTCACTAACTTTTGCACTGTCTGTTTCTTTGTTTTCCTGCCGCATCCTTCAAAAGATGTTTTTGGTCTTCCAGCTTTTTTGGATTCCAGGGTAGTCGATATACTCTTCAAAGCAGTTATCTTTTCAGGAGGAGTATACAAAGAATCAATCCACTCCTTGTTTTTCTCTAGAAAAAAAGTCACGAGTTCTTCTGCACTTTTGCCACCTTTTGTGGATGTTTGAACATGTTTTAACGTAGTTTGTAAATAGTCCTCTTCACTGTCCTCCAATCTCTCTTTCACATTAAAACGGGATTTTATAAATGCCGAAACAACAGACGCTCGGTCCTTCTAGACAGACGCCCACGTTTCAAAGAGTTTCCGATTCTGTATCACAGCACTAAGACACTGCTGTATATCAAAGTGTGGCAGGTACTGGCAGACAAATGTCACATTTGCGAATAAAGGCTATTGTACTCAGTACGTTACAACCACCATTTGCTCGACACGACGAGACACTCGCTAGAGAAACCCTCTGAAGGTCAACAACTTGGACAGAGTTCGAGTACAATTGAACCTCACTGCAAACAACAATTAAATCACTAACAAGCAATGACACTAACAACTACTAGGTGGAAAACACAGTACTTGCCCTAGTGAACCAGATCGGCGCACAAAACCCCAGGATGTTACGGCGATTTCACATTTTCCAGGAACTCGAACTTTCCGCGTCGCACACCTGCTCTGTGTAGAACGTAGACTGCTCCAACAAACTGCTATTCGGAGCAGTGTTGCACAGGTGCAGGTGGAATTTTTCGTAAACCCTGTTTTCGTTTTTTGTTTGGGGATTCTTTGTTTCGACCTACGTGTGTTTTCCAACCGTTTGTGTACATTGCGAATTTTTGTGAATTTGTTTCCATTGTTCACAGAACTGTGCGTTGCCTTATCCAGAATTGGAGAAACAGCTAGAATGTGTATTTAGTTGCACACTAGGGGCGTCTCTCTCTCTTCATAGGTCCCTCCAATCACTGCATTTGTACATTCACAAAGGAACGAAAAGGGGAACAAATATTTCTTACTTGTCCAGTACTGATTAAGCGCAAAGTTTCATGTATGGTGTGTTGCCTATGTTCTCAACTTTGAATTTTAGGAACTTTATTTGCTCGCTGTACATCTATTAACGTAGGTTTTACATGTGGTTACAGGATTCGCACTTCATCAAACTTTCCCATTTATGACTGCTGCATCAGACGTCTAAAAAACTTTTGACTGAGGAAAAATCTTTAAAAACCTCAGTCAGAGTGGTCGACCATTGGGAGAGATCCCAGGACCTCCCGAATGCTACGCCAACGCTCTACGCCTCTGCCGCTTGGTCGTATCGAGTCCTCTGACGATCGTAATACAATCTTTAGAACTAAAAAAGGGAAGTCAGAAGTTACATATTTTCTGATGTTATTGAACTTTGGGAGAGACTTGTATTTATTCAGCGCAGAGTGTATTTGATAAACCATTCAATTACGCGAACAGAGTAAGCAAGGAATCAATTCATCATTTGGTAGCTTTGACATGAATATGTGTTCAAGTGTTTGTACACATCCCTCTTTCATTGTTACAGTGAGAGGGAGAGAAACAAACAGGAACATTTCTAGAAGACCAATAGCAGGAGGAAAGTGTTATATTAGAGGACTTTCTGAGAACTGAAAACAATCGTTGTTGTCGCTCCATAGAGACGAATTTTGGGTTAAAAATCTCCCGTGTTGATTTTGGGAATAACGAAGAACATACCAAGCACGACAGCAGGAAAACATTTTGGCTTTATTAAAGGTGATACTCTTGGGAGACAATGTTTCTTGGATGTTCCAAATGAAATGGAAACAGCATGTTTGCGAACTAACCGGTAGCAAAGAGAGAAATTGCGACTGTTTTTTAATTACACAGTAAAAAATAGCTATGTTAATTCAACACAATGCGGTGTCACAACGTGCCTACCACTTTTGTGTGTTAAATCAACACAACACATGGCGTTGATTTCGGTACTGGACGAAGAAAAAAGTTACGGCTGCAGCTAGATTTCAACAGGGGTTTTTCAGTTAGAAGTAGAGCGTCTTACCGACTTCGCTAAATCGTCAGGTGAAAAGAGCACTAGATTAAAACAATATGGAGGATAAAAAAATGTTGCTGAACCCCAAACACAAAAAAAGTTACTCTCACAACTTATGCCGTGATTTAAGCACTTTCCCTTTGGTCAATTAGGGATCACAATCCCCATTTATTCAGAATATGTTCCATTTCTATGAACGCAAGCGCAGCATCTGACACGTTGTTACGGTAAGAAAGCAATAATGATGCTCAAGCGTTTGGCTGTCGCCATCTTGCTTGCTTTCATAGAAACAGAATATTCTCAATGAATATTCTGGTTCTCAGTTGACAAATAGGAAGTGATTGAACAATGGGATAAGTCGTACAAGTAACTTAGTTTGTTTTGGGGGTTCAGCAACACATAGTTGATCTCATGCACTGTTTAAAAATAGTGTAGTCGTTTAATTCAAATGTTAGTTAAATATCGTTTCCATCTAGTGTCTTTTCTGTCTGACGATTTAGCCAAGTGGGTAAGACACTCGACTTCTAACTGAGCAATCCATGTTCAAATCTCACTGCAACCGTAACTTCTTTTCACTATCCCGAAACCAACACCGTGTTTTGTGTTGATTTAACATACAAAAGTGGTAGTCACGCTGGGACACCGCATTGTGATGAATTAGCACAGCTATTTTTTGCAGTGCAGTTTATTTCGTGTTGTTTGTTTAAAGGAGAGTATTACAGTTTATTTCAATTAGTGAAATGCATTCTCTATCTTCCTTCAATCATGATTTTCTTTTAAAGTCTCTATGTCAGAAAGTATTGAAAGAAAGTGAGCCGTCAATTTCCAAACAGGTCCTTGTCAAAGCGCCATAAAAGTTGGAAGATTAACAAAATAACTTGTTTTACCTTTCTTATTTTTCTAAGTTAGGGCAAATGTGCAGCTATGAATCTTTTATAACTGGAGAAGACTTAGTTTATCCATATTGTACCATCTTTCAGGCTAATATGTTGGATTTCCTACTTTCTAAGTGCAAACTTGGCTCTACAATTTAATTCTTGTACTTAATAGTGCTGCTGAAGTTAATTAGTATAATTAATAAGGTAAATCCGGGGTGTTAAAATCTTATGAGGAAACTAATATTAGTTTGTGATTTGTCTGTCAGTGCATGAGTCCCAGTCCCAGTTGTCCAAGCAGGCTGCTGTTTGAAAGCCTTTTGAGGTTAACGTTGCTTGCTTTTGTTGCTGCTTTCCTCTGATAGGTAATCATTACGCCGAGTTACAATTAGACGTCTGACGCAGCAGTTATAACTGGAAAAGGTTGATGAGGTACGAAACGTCCGATACCACATGTATCAGCGTGCGTTTTGACAGATGTATCGTTGTGGTTATACATACATATCCCCTTTAAAGATAATGTCTTCATTGTAAGAACTTTTATATAGTTCTATGATAGCTGTTATGCCTTGTTTTCAAAGAAATCACGATTTGTATTGAAAATATTAAGCTTCTAAAGATTTAAACAAAGGTATAGTACGAATATGACAATATTGTACCCAAACTGCTGAATACAACTTTCTGTTACGATTCACACTACGCCAGTATGCATTTATCTTATAAATAAACAAATAAATAAATTTATAGGCCAGCCAAGCATGTATGGCGTTCGCCGTCATACCTCTGATGGATCACTTCCTTCGCCGAAACCTCGGGATGCTAACATGGATAATGAGACGAGTGTAGGTTGATAGAATGTAATAACCGACATGTCTGTAGGAAGTTTTTCCGAAATCAATTTTCGACGATATCGCTCCATTTTTTTGGAAACTGAATATTAATATCCAAATATTTATTGAAATGTTGTCTTCAAAAGTGTTCACAATTTGAAGGCAAGATTTTGTACAATAGACATGAAAATTATCTATGATTAATTAAAAATTTAAGAAAATATCATTTCAATGTACTATGAGGAAATATTCGTTTGTGTATCACACCCAGACACACACGTTCAAACATGCTTGTACTCAATCAAAATTAACATACTTATAGTATTTATGAAAACACATTAAACCTGTATACTGTAAAAGTGCTTAAAGCGAGTTAAAGCTTTAATTTGATATATGACATAATCATCATGATTATTTTAAGAATTGGTGTAGAATTTTAAGATACTGGCCAGGATGGTTCTTTTTGCTTTTTCATTTCTTCAAGTGTCTCTAAAAGAAAATATTTCCAGATTATTGAATCTACTACTAGACTTACATGTTAATATTTCATTTGATTATCGATCACGTAAGGCAAAACGGACTTTTTAACGTATTGCTGGTTAAATTGTAGCGCAAATTGACATAGTGTAATATTATGAACTCTCTTTCATTACTAAAATCGAGCAAAAAAAAAAAAAAGGGTGGTAGCTTGTAGCAAATAGTGGTTTCCTCCCAGTACCTATTTATATGTATTTACTTGCTGTTTTGTAAGCGTTTTAAAAAACAAATACAGGTATTAAATATTTTTAATTCGCTCTATACAAAGAGAAGCTGAATTTTAGGTAATCAATATCTCTCAAACCAAGTTCACTAATGTGGCCAGCATATATATATGAGAACATTCGCTTGTATTTGAAACATCATGCAAGAAAAAAGTTATATTTCTGATCATTCACAGCCAGGAACAAACTAGTAACCATAATTCCCACCCGGAACACCATAGGGGACTCGTGGTTGCGGGTGGTTTGTCGAGAGGGTTCAGATAACAAGCTTCCAGGACGTATAATACGTTTCATGGTAGTGCGTCCCAAAAAGAGCTTGCAAGGACCCTTGAGATACTGATCAAGTCTCATTTTACAAAGTCTTAAGTAAATGTAGCGCCTTAAAAGGGTATGAATGTATTACAGCAATGCACATTTAACATTAAACTTGACATGATCTCTCCTTGCGATTTATGAAAGCCTTGCGTTGACCTGATGAGGTTTTAACTTTAGCAATGTCTTTATGTTGGTCATTTTGGTCATCACTAATTTTGGAAACCCAGCAAGACCGCAACTCTACCAGAAGTAGCAAAAGTGGATTAAGTGGATTTCCTTATTGGGTAACATTACACTTCCAAGACAAAAGGGACGGTGGGGGACCATCGGGGAATTCCCGGATTCCTGGTCGAACCAATCAGCTGCTGTTTACTGGAGACCGTTTGCTTGTAAGTCGTCTTGAGACACTTGCAAATGATAAGAAACAGAGTGTGATGAAAATATTCCTGGGCGTTTTCGAGACCGTATTTAATAAATTGCATACATACTGCTGATCAGGTCGTTAAGAACACAGAGAAAATGTATCATTCCAGCTATTCAGATGTTCAGAAACCAAGAATATAATCATTCACAACAGCATTTAATCTTTTCCAGTGTGCGAATAACCTTATGACTTATTTCTACCTTGTATCTGCTTATTTTGAAACAAACAAATAAATGGACACTAAATTGGACGTAGCTTTTCTCCGTAGTACTTTACGATATTGCTTTCCTAAGTTGGACAATGACTTTCTTCGTCTAGACAGAATTGATTTAATTGCCTATGACCTGCATAAACAAAATGTGTTTTCGGTACGTTTAAAATAATTATTTATAATCGTAGGATATAAGCTGACTTTTAGTGATATAGAACGATTTTTATTTCATTAAATCTACTGTTAAAGGTCTTGGATAACATAATGAGTTCTGTGGGCAGAAACTCTACTTCCCTTATTTTCCTTGTCCAATCTTAAGGAAGACAGGAGAAGACCTCAAGTTTCCCCCCAAGACCATTCAATTGTACGAGGTTGGTGGCGCCACTTATACTGGAGATGTTGGAGACCGAGGAAGATTAATGGCTTTGGAAATGAAACAGGCGCTGGAGTAGAAGGGAGACAGGAATTTCTCCAAAGAAACTGACGTTGGGAGGATTCTTGATTTCATCAGTTCTTGTGGTTCATTTTCTTGTACATGCTTTCAAACAAAATGTGTGAGTGGTCGAGAGGGTTCTTATAAGGAAAACTGATGAAGTATTTCCTTGCTTTGCTCATATTCTTTCGACAGTTTGGATACGTAGCTGTGTCTTTCTACGTCTTTTAATACGTAAATTTACTTTTTCTTCTTTCTTAAAAAAAAACTTATTTGTGGCCAGACATTGAAGGCCATTGCATGTCTAAGAAATAACGCCTCTTGGGAGAACCTTCCTAGAAGCAAATATGGGAAAGGTTGTGTAGGTCGCGAGGCTTCAACGTGCATGTCTCCGCAGTGCTGATCCGAAGTCCACGGCAGTAATTGTTAAAACACGTAGACGTAGTCCGAGTAGGTGCTCTAAGGCGGTATGCCTGTGTCCCTGAGTTTCTTGGTTTGAATTTCGGCTGCGAAAATGCATGTGTTTCTTTCTTCGATTTTAGAAACTTAACGCCAAACCTAATCGATACGGACCAAAGGCAGTAGTTACTGAAAGGCCTCAAAATACAAATTGTGCTGAGGTTTAAGTGCAGGATTTGATGGTAATGTTTGTCTATGCCATGGGAAAATATCTGCCAGATATTTTCCCATGACATAGTAGTACATGTTGTTTAATGTAATGATGACGATGATAGATTGGATCCTTGGGAAGGCTGAATCCAGTTAATAAGTTGGCATTGCTTTCATCAGCTAGCGATGACTTGCTAAGGCTTAGAACGTAGATTTCGAACCATAACCTTCAAATACCCTCCACTGGAATCTAAATTTATAACCCTTCTTATTGCAAGGAAACAGGCGAAACCACATACGTGCACCAACTTAGCGTAAGTTTCAAAAGCATTGCTTTTAATCGTAACACAATATGTACTGAGACGGCTAAAAGAATGAGAGAAATTATCAACGAATTGTTGGTAGCAAAGTGGATTAATTACTTTGTTATTTCATTTAACATTGTTAACGCTATTACACTGTCTGTTTATGTTTCCTTGTTGTTACTAAGAACAGTATATTATACTCGTGAAGAAGGGATGGCACTTTCGTGATGATATTGGCTCTGTTTTCTGCTATCGTTTCAATAAAACTTTCGCAGATGTTGTGCTCTTCCCTGGGCTTGGAAAGAGAAATGTTGTTAGAATGTACTGACGTTTGGTAATTTAATAGCCATTAATCAATAACCGCACTTTAGTTTGCTTTCTCAAGTTTAGTCGTTAAACATTTATCTTTTCGTTTCTCTGCACTGGATACGTCCTTCAATGAAAAACCGTCCTTCAATGGTCGACTGGAGGTCTCGAACTTTTTTAACCTGTACAAGGCTGATCATCAGTGCATGGGCATACTCACTGAAGTATAGTGCAGACATAAAAATCTGCACGTGTCCACCATCTTCACGAATTTAAGAAAATATTGAATTTGCATGTCGACAGCGTACATAGATACGAGACAGAACCGAAAGTAAAGGTACGTAACCGTGTTACGCTTTGTTCCTGGTTGAATTATGCTTTTTTCTAAACTATCGGCTTAAAAGCATAGTAAGCATAACTTATAAAATATCTTTAAGTAAAAAAAAAGATCAAGTTTATGTTAATATACACGGTAAAAATGAGCTTGGGGGAAAACACAGAAGAAAAGAACATGTGACTGGAAAATAATATTTCTGATAATACAAATTTAAAGTCTCACTCATCGATTTTACTTTCATGTATTCAGAATTTGTAAATTTGTTGCAATTTAAGAACAATTTCTGCTTGCAAACTCGGTGTTTATCATGACATATAAATCAGAATTATCGCTAGAAGATATTAATGAGTATTGTAGACTGAAAGCATTACAGTACGATGATCAAAAATACAGCTACCCTGTAAAAATATGTTATTTCATGAAGTCACTGGGGACATTTGCTATCGTGTTATTACCGTACTGATGAGTTACTGTAAAAAATATTTTCCATAGCGACTCACCAGTTGCAATAATGGTAGAATCAACTGAAAAGGCATTTTTTATTGTGATGTCACAATTGATTTTAGGATAATGTACCTGGTACCAGTTGTGTAACCTTACGATACTAGTGATTTAACAGTAGATCTAGGAGATGTTTTGTAACTTCCACCTAAGAACCAGGCAGACAAACATTGTGCCAATCAATGAAGCTAATCTAATCACAGACACGTCTATAAAAGGGAATGAAAAAGCAGCTGAAAATTGAATAAAAACCTGCTACCTCAACCAGTTACAAACAACTTATTTTTACTTTACTCTTTAGGCCTTTCAGGAAGACATTAAAGTATTCGATATTTTATAAATTTTGTTACTTCGCTAAAGTTTATATTTTATGACCAACACACTTTTACTACATTTAATTCCATTTAAATGAAATTTGGGTTTAGAGGCAAAATATATTGGCAGTGAAAAGGATTTTGAACTAATATAAAAAACTAAACAAAGACAGCAAATACCGATGTATTCATTAAACACATGGTATATTCATAATATTACATGTAGAGAATATGGCAGAAATATCAAGCCGATTATGGCAGAAGTTTACTTGATGAAGGATTTGCCTGAAATGTAATATATAGCACAGAGAGAGAGAGAGGGAGAGAGAGAGAGAGAGAGAGAGAGAGAGAGAGACATGTGGACTATATTGAATTCTGCCAATATACACAAACGCAGGTGAAAATCTCCGTAAATCGGATAGCAGTTTTTTTATCACATTTTCCGGAGAACTCGAATGCCAATAAAGCTCACAAAAGTGGTTTTCTTTTCGCAGTCATCGTCGTCTTTTCAATTCTATAAATACAGAACGAGCCAAATATGGAGGACTTTTATCTTGAATTGAGAAGTGCTAGTCAGAGATTGATTCTATATTAAATATTCGACTTTTCACTTCAATATAATATGGTATTTTTTATGTTAAAAAAAAGGAGAATTGTGGTTAATTCAAATTGTGATTTAGAATTGCTTAATCCTTATGCTGGTAAATCGTTTATTTATCAATTTAAAGTAAGCTGTATCGTGAACTTGTTCATTACATTACGATATGGTGGGGTTGTAAATAACTCTGCATTATCTAACAAAATATATCCTGTCCGCAGATTCTTTCTTTTATTGCCAAAACTTTTGTGTTATATTGATATCTATATTATCATGCGTTTTATAATTAAAACAAGCGACATTTTTGCTCGTATCTTAGAGAAACACTCGCCAGGTGACAGAGGACGATATTGATGAAAATTCGTATGTAGGTACGTAGAGTGCCTACACTGTAAAAATAGGGGACACAACGTTCATCCAAAAACTGGAGGCAGCTGAGCTGCCTCCACTTTTTGGATTAACCTACATTCAGCCAGTTTTCGGTTGAACGTTTTACTTTCTGTCAAATTTGAAAACGCGTGTATACATATACACATATATGTGACTGTTCCAACGTATTCCATTCAAGCATAGCATTTTTTAAAGTAGTAAAGAATAAAATGTAATATTCCTTTAAAATTACAAATGAAAAAAACCTAAGTTGAAGTGGTCGGGTTTCAACCCAGGGTCCACAAGCACACTGGTCAGACGCTCTTGTTACTTAGCTACGAGGGCAGTTGGTGTTTCTGACTTTTTGAGTGATATCTATAGCTAGGGTTTTACTGCGAAGGAGGATAATCATTAACACATTTTTGATTTTACTACGAGGAATGTCTCCTGAAAAAGGGAGAAATACGTTTGCTACAGAGTAAAGATTTATACCTAAATTAATTTCTCTTTCCGCCAATACAATTCTTGCCTTTCTCGGTCCACCAGTGAGCTGTTTACTGTTCACAGTGTAAAGGCAATATAAACACTCAAAATGGCGATGCGTTCAGTGACAAGCAAGTAGCGTTACTCCTGTTACTGGATTATAGAATACCCAACTAAGGTTTAAACTTCATCCACAAAAGTACGTAACCTCAAAATTGTCAGTTTAGCTGACTTTGATTAGAAAATCACCACGTTTTAAGCGTAAAATAAGTTGAACGTTCACGGACAAATCACCTTGGCCAGTTTCAACCAATTTTCAGTTAACGTTATGCTATTACAAAGAAAATGTTTAACTTTAAAATGGAGTAAATTTTACCAATCTTTCCACTAAAAGGCTTACACTATATCCACGTTTAAGAGTAGATACAACAAAGCGCTAATTTTCGATTTTTCTTTCTCCATAAAGCGGAGAAACTTTAATCCATTTCGTGTTTCCACTTTTTACAGTGTAGGTAAACCTTACAACCAAAACTATAGGCACTATTGTCAACAAATAACGACAAGAGAACCCAAGAAAGATGGAACGTAGAGGGAAAGTAAATCAAATACAGAGACTTTTCTTTTATAAACTGTCACATATATTGAAAGCAAATGGTCATTAATGGATACTGGACAGGTGATCCATGCTGGAGGGAATGCCGACAATGATTGGCATCTTGAAAGCGGCCTTCTTGACGATGCTTGAAAATCTCTAATTAGTAATTGTGCCGTGTGATATATCGAGCTGTGCTGGAATGTTCCAAGAAACCTAATGACGAAGTGGATTTTGGCACAACTCTAGTTCTGTACGAAAAAATGACACGTGAAATCGACCTGGATAATTTCAGTGTCACCTAGCATTACGCCTTCTTGAAATTGTTACTTTATCTTCTGTTAGTGTACTTAAATCTTTATATTTCACTTCAAGTTTGCGGCCATGAGGATCTTATTTCTTAACAAAACGGTACCTCTTCTTTCGCTTGGTCTTGTTTTATTCCTTTCAACAATAACAAAAAAATGATTTCTCAACATTCAACTCACACATTCTTCAGGTCAGCTTTACGTGTCATTTTCCCGAACAGGATTAGAGTTATGCCTAAATCAACTTCATCATTGTTTTTCTTTAACGTTCCAGCACACATTGATATGGCAGATGGTCCACTTACTATTCAAAGAAACGAAGAATAGTGAAACAAATGACTGTTTACAAGATGGCGATCATTGTCGTCATACTGTCCAGCATGTATCACCTTCTCTCAAGTATGCGTAATTAGCCATTTGTTTTCAATATAAATAACAATTTATATATAAAAAAGGTGTTTTACATACTCTGCATTCGATTTACTTGCTCTCTAGGATCCAGGTTTCTCGGGTCCCCTTGCCGCTGTTTGTTGACGACAGTACCTATAGTTTTTGGCTCTGAAGGTTTACCTTGGCACTGTACCTTCTTACGAATTTTCATGAAAATCAGGCTTCTCTAGTTGCTACGTTTCTAAATTGTACAACAGTTTTCATTTTGTTGAAATCCATATTGTATATCACTTTGAATTATCAATATAATAAAAAAACCTCAAAATTATCTCAGAGAAAAACAATGCTTGCGATTGGTAATTGACTGTGTTGGTGAACACGATGTACACTAAAATATTACTTTCATTGTATGTGATATATTTTTATGCAAAGTAAAGGTAGTACAGTCGCAATAGTTGGGTTATATCATTAATAAATAACCGATTTTTATCTGCGTTGCTTTTGAATGCAACTACAATAAAATATTAGATACAATACAAATTATTCTTAATATGATGATTTTTTCTTAGTGAAGATCGCCTCGGAAAACACACTGTGTATAAAACTAGTAAATATTTTTAAAAACAAATTTGCACTAACAGCAAAGACATTAGCTCTAGTATTCTTGAATCATATTTACATTTTCCAATCATTTTTTCTTCTTATTCTTGCCAAAAATAATATTCGTTCTGATTATGTTAGGAATGTCAAGCTTATCCTAGTAAAAGCTAGTTTAAACATATTTTGTGATATTTCTGTAACATCTGTCGGAAAAAGCATGATAGATGAAAAATTAGTACTTCATTCTACTTTAGAGAAAGATTGCTCACACGAGGTACATAAATTGAGCTGGTGCACAATTGTGTAAACTTTTTGTCCGAGATTCCAGTGCAGATGCTCTTTGTAATTTTTCAGTGAAGATGGTACACCTAGCGTTAACATTTTATAGTCATGACTGCTCGCTCCTCAGCGACTTCAATTATGTGTAAACGATTTTCACTCCTTTTTCATTCTCAGTGCATATTGTGGCAAATGGAATTACAAATGACTTAAAGTCCTACAAGTAGGAAACTTTTATGTAACTGTTTGACCGAAAGCTCTACTGACTTGCACAAAATATGTACACTTTGATATTGTTATGCGTTTTCGTATATTCAGGTATTTTACGGAAAGCAAACAAACCCATTTACCTGAATCTAGCAAAAATCGACTGACTAAATACACCTAGGTGCTAGTTTGTCACTGATCACATTGACGAAGCGATATGTGGGATACTTCACACGGTTATTCCAACAAGGAACCAACAGAATTTAAGGAAACAAGAGTATGCTCATAAAATTCATAAACTACAATTATATTATTATTATTATTATTTTAATTTGCAATTTGAAATGTATTTAATTTCGTACGTTACAGGTTCACATTTCGACTCACAGAAGCCTTAGCCTGTGTGTGAGTCTTATTGTCTTATTCTCAAATAACCATTAGTTTCGTGTTGTCTGCTTATCCATAACTACAGTGATCATATTTCGTCATTCAAAATTCGGGACGGGTCTTACCAGCGGGTGCTTTGAGGTTCAATAAAAGGAAAAGTTTCTATTCGCGCCAGAAACGTAGCTTTAAAGTTGCATTTTATTAAAAATTACCTCGACTTTGAAAAGTAGAATTTGCAGCATCTTTACAACTTTAAAATGTCTTACCATCTTGGTGTTGAGCTGTTATAATAACCTGTCTATCTATCATTTAGTTGTTAAAATATGATTAATTATTATACGGTAACTAACGTAAGTTATTATTAATTTGTTGATTATTTATTATACATTAATTGTGAACGATGTAGAGCACTTAATGAAATTCGAGACTTTTAAAACTTTTCGGGTCACCGGAACACAACCCTGAAATCCGGGACTGTTCCGAAGTATTTGGGACGTATGGTCAGCGTACCTATAACAAATTAATTACATAATATTGCTTCTACATCATTATCGTCCAGACTGTTTAACGAACACAAAACAAGTTTTTTAAACCGGCTTGTTTGGTTTTCTTTTCTAATGTTAATGGGTATTTTATTGTACACTTTTGGTCCAAGATAGTAAATTTGGTGGTGTGTTGATGTTTTGTTAGTTATAATGGTTTGTATGTTCTCATTTGTAAAAATTCTGTTTCACACTCATAACATAACTTTTTCAATTTTTTTTCTGTTATTCTAATACACATCAATACTTTTTAAAACATAACCTACTGATTGATAATAAAACAAAATCGTTATACAAATTTATATTATGACAATCAAATTTTATATTCAAACATACTCTCAAAATATTGTTCTGTTTATCTAGAATTTTAATATTAATATTAACAACTGCTTTTTTGTACAGTCAAGAAGCTTGTATTGTGCATCGTATAAGTGACAAAAATAAAGAAAATACGTATAGTAAATACTACACAATTTATATCGGTGTCTCTGGCGAAGCTTATCTCGGCACGGCTCATTTAAATTGTTCGTAACACAACTCCAGATTTGAAATTTGATGTTATTACAAATTTTGAATTTTCTCATGAAGCTAATAATAATGTGAAAATTTAATTACTACCTTTACCTCGCAAATGGGTTAGTTTTATTTCGTAATTACTAGAAACGTAGAAGCTAATATAATTTCTACTGAATTTTTACATTCTTATCACGAAGTTTTGACTTGTTACTAGGTATTAGTATAAGCAGAAAACAAAATTTAAATGACCGGCATTTGGTAATTCTGATACAGATAGAACCTAGCATGTCAGTTGCACTTGCCGTAATTTTAGTAGACTCTAGGCGTACCAACTGCATACACAGGCACCTATTTGACAATCGAAGCCCTGCTCATGTATTCTCCATAAGATTCCGACGTGCAAGTTAGATAATTGGTATTAAAGTTGGTAGCATGAGCCAGGCTGTGGGGAAAGGAATTGAAACCATAGGCAGGGTTAGAATATGTACCTAAAAATTGCGATTTTACCAACATTTTCTACTCGAACTGGTCTAACTTTCATGTAAATTATTATTAGATTACAATACTTGTTCACAAGTTTAGGCTGCAATTCTAATCAACAAATGCCCCAAGTTGTGAAAGATCTGGCGGTCATGTAGTATGTAGCAGATAATTAATATATCCAAAAGGGTCGCATTTAAAGTCATGAGACAAGATATTAACATTGCTTTTATTTTGCATTTCCAATGGTTTTATCAGGTAAACTATTCGTTAAATTTTAAAGGAAAGTGTAATTTAAAATGTCCAGTTAAAGTTATCTTTAGCATACCACAGAGAAACAAAAATTACCTTTATGACTGAAAGAGTGCTCGTTGAGGGACATATGATAGAAGTAAAATTAAAAAAATGAAAGAAGAGCCGAATAGTATCAGAACAGTTTGGCATTATTCTTTTTAATCAGTGACAAGACTACACTATCTAACCAGAGTCTTGAAATTGACAGTCATTATAAATATTTAAATTTTCAGAGATGACCATAAAGTCAGGCAAATTTCAAGAAAATACTGTTATTTAATACTTAACTGTCTCAGAATACCAAAGGAACTGATTTCGCTTGATTTGTCGAAATAAATAGTAGGATTTGGTTGAATTTGCAAACCGTGGACCATCTTCAGGTTCGTTTCATCTATTACCCATTGAAGCCTATATTACTCAAGAATTCTGATATCGCTCATATAAACTCATTGATGGTCTACTCTTGCTGGAATTTCAGTCAGCTATTGGTTTTGTAAATTTGATTCATATACAGAATAATATCTTGATATAACGCCCCAATTATTAGCATTAAAACCAGAAAAAAAGTTCCTTTAAGAAAATTTGAAATATGCCTAGTTTCAGAGCTACAGGAGGCCAAAGTTAAGACGCCATCTTTACAAATTACGCCATATCTCGAAAAGTAATGACGTAAGCCGAGTCGGCTTATCAAATTACATTCGAAATAGTATCCAATACACCTATTTAAGCTATGTTTATTACTTGCGAATGCAGCGAAGAGGTGATTTCTATGTATAAACTGTTGAACCACTTAATCCCTTGACAATAAAATTCTAACGTTGCGAAATATGTGTATGCGGCACTCCGTCAATCATTACCACTGCTTATGTGAGTTCTTCGACTGTTATTTACTAAGCCGAAATCGGTTACGTCATTAGGGGAAGTCAGGTGAATATGAGCATAGTTAACGAAAGTGCGATTATATCTCAAAATTGTTTTATTACAAACATTTCAAAATCTAACTATAAGTAAGATAAATTCTTCCTTGAACAACGTTAGAAAGTACAGGGTTGTATATACCCTGGTTTCGTAGTAACGAAGGGGGAAGTAAGGTAGGTGTGCAATGCTCATATTTTCCATGGTACACTTCGCATAAAAAATGTGAAAGCGAACGCCGTGCAACTAGGCCACCCAAATGACACCTTCTTATCCCATAACCGTATCTGGTAAACAGACTACCTCTTTCTCTTTCCTTCGTCTCGTCCATACCAAAATCAGCAAACATCATGAGCACATTTTGTTTTCAAAATGTGCATGGATTAGTATCGATAAAATGGAGGAGTAAAAGCGAGACGAAACAATATACATAAGTTGATGGAGGGAGAAATTGAAACATTGAAGCCGATGGAAGTATTTAGGCAGTGGCAGAGAAATGAAAGAGAGAAAAGGGGAAAAAGAAGAAGGAGAATAAGAAATACAACATTATAGGGAATTCAAACGTAGTAAAAAGAACCTAAGATTATAAAGTTCAGTTCCTACAAATCTAACAGCAAAATAGAAGTGACTTTTGGATTCTATATTTTTTCAAGCCTATTCGCATATATAGACGGGTGATTGAAAAATTCATTAAGTCACTTTTAAAATGGAGACCAAACTTGGTTGTAAGATTAAATACTCATGATTTCCAGTGAAACTCCAGAGTTTTTAGACACATCTAGGATAATGTCAAAAGTGTAACACACATGCTTTGTTTGTGAATGGTTAGGTTGCAAACTTGCTGGGGCTCATTGAACTTACTGTTTCAGAATGAATTATAATCAAGGATTTCGCCAGGAATTTCAGATTGCGGGTGTAAATTTAAAACATTGGGAGGGTGTACGTAGAGTTTTGCACAGTTTCTATCAAATTTCTACCGCAAAAAGTTAAAGTTGGAGGCATCTCGAGGATTTAGAGATGACACTCCTTACAGGGGACGGGGCCTGGCGGAATCACTGATTGTAACAAACCCAGTAGATACCGTAGGCCATACGTTCTATTCCAGATTACTAATGAAAATTGAACATAGAAACAAAATGAATGAACGATAACTTTTATGCTTAATTTCTATCAGAAAGAGCCAAGATCATATATCCAAACTGTATCAAAATGATAAGTTACAAATGTTCAAAAGCAAATTAGCACGTTCCTTTAAGGCATAGTAAACCTAAAAAAAATATACATTTAATAGTATGTTGATACATTATAGGATGGAAAGGAATTTTGTGCCAAACTAATATAAAGGAGGCAAGTTCTATACCACTAACATTATAGCGAATTTATGTAGCTTTTTTCTTTTCTTATTTCACAGAAGTTTTAAATGTGGAGTTAATTTTGATGCCAGGCAACTTCAGTCAGTAAGCCCGTTCCAAAAATTTACAAAAAACTACACTTTCTCGTAATATAGACATATGATGACGAATCAAATTCAATCCTGAGGTACTTGCTGGAGTAGGAAAGTTTACGGTTGTGGGTTTAAATCCCCTGCAAACGATGACTTTTTATATGTCTACTTACAATAGAAGCTGTGATAAGTTGAAAGTGCCTAGCAGGATAAAATGGTGGAAAATGCCTTGAAAGATATCGTGATTAAAAATACTACGACATTCAGCATCCAAAATGATAGCTCTTCACCAAATTTCAGCTCAAAAAATGCTAACCTAACCTCAAAATAAATTAAAGTGTATTTTTGGTACTTTAGCGATATCACGGGCGGATTTTCACCTACAATGACCTTTTTCAAATTGAAGATTTTTCAAGATCTACAAGACTGTAGTTGTTTCACTTATGTTGGCACAAAACTCAAATTTTAAAGAGGTTATAAAATTCGAAAATTGAATTAAAAAACTAAGACAGCAATTGGCTCGAAAAAATATATGTTATGCATTTTTAGTGTTTCTATAACCATGAATTGTTAAAGTGGTAGAACATGACCAAAGTTAAGACACCGGATTTTTTACGTAACACATGCACTGTAAATACAGATCGAAACCACTGTTTGACAGATCGACTTCATGGACGGCTGGTCAAGACGTCGGTTTCTTGAGTAAAAGGGCCCAGGTTCAAGTCCCTCCCGAGATAATACTTTTCTTTCAAAACATATTTTTATATGTTCATATTTATTATTTAATAATTGCTAGAATGTATAGAAATAACCGGTTGCTTCTGAAAGCAAGGATGTGTCTGGACGCACACCGAGCGACGTATTCAAGGGGACACGGTGTGCCCGAAGGGAGCTGGGCATCTGAGCTGCGGGAGGTTCTCCAGTTAGCGGTGGATATATGCAAAAGTGTTGTTAACATTCCCTTCCACCTGTTATTGGTTACACATAACATTCTTTTTATCTTTATCTCATCCTAGTTTCTGTGCTGTTCATTTGCAGGGTCGAGACAGTCGTAATAAAAACAAAATTTGTAAATTTCCTTTTCTTAAACACTTCGGACTGAAAAGTGTACAAAAATATGTTGTTCATGCATGATTAAAAAAGAAACTCAAAAAGCGAAAATTGAAGAATTTATAAAGTGACTGTATATGAGAGCGCACCGCTTGCGGTCTGGATGTCCATCCTAGCTTTCAGTAGCAATAAGTTATTTATATAGGTCCTAGCAATTATAAACTAATAAATATGAACATATAAAAATATATTTTAAAAGAATATAAACAGAAAAGCGTTGTCCCAGGCAGCACTCGAACCCGGGACCTTTCACTCGAGTGAAAAAGAACAAATAACAGTAGAATATGCAGAATAAAAAGTAATACAATTAAAAAAGACAATAATAAGCAAACAAGAACAACTGATGCTCGTGAAACACAGACTCGAACATTAGTCCTGTGAATGTGCAAACGAAGACCTGCAACAAAACAAATCTAAACTATAGTTTTATTTTGTCAAAAATCTACAAAAATAGACAATAAGATTTTTTGTCCCAAACCGGAAATTGACGAAAAGTGCTCAAACATAATAGGTTAGCCGGATTATGAACTGAAGGAATGCAGACATTGTCATCCATACCATTACAAATCTCTCCCAAATAATTCGGCAGTGCTTAGACCTATGAATCGTGATATCGTAACTATTACTGACTTTAGGTTAGATAAAGTTAGGTTAGTTTACTTTACAAATGGTCAAATAGGCCTATACATTCGTTTACTGAAAGGAATATTACTTAGTAACATCTGCTGCATGTGGGCTTACTTGAGAAAGTAATAATAGTTTTGTGATATAACTTATTTTATATAACGAATGATTAGCTAAAAAAATATACATTTTAAAATTATACGTACCTTTAACTTTCCCCTTTAATACACAACAATAGCAGCACACTAGCTTGGGCTCCATAATCGTCAACCAGGAAACTCCAAACAAGCAACCAACTTCGTTGTTTCGTTCTTGCTCAATGTACGTGGAAGATATGGGGGTATACGAGTAAGCTTCATGCTGCTCATATTTTAGGACTGATCATATTAAACTGAATTCTCGTATGTGTCGAGATAGGACGTCATTTGTGACGTCATGACGACGCAACTTTCAGCTCCTGAAACTTCGTAACTAGCCATAATTTTCTTATTTTTTTTTGAGGGGGGGTACATTTGTCATGTTTTGATGTACATTATAACTTTTGAGGTTTGGAGAATTCTTTTAGGAACACCCTGTATAGAAACTATATTCTTGTAAAACATTTTTTATACATTTCCAATATTAATTCCGGATTTCATGTGACCCTGAATTGGATTATTGTGAAATTGAACAAGCTTATGGGAGACAAGAAGGCAACAGAACAAGGAAACTAACAAGAGAAAAATAGATTACCTACTTAGATAAAATTGATATGTTTCAATGACAAACAATTACATAAAATCCAATATTATATGCATATTAGGAACTACCAGTTAATGAAGGTGCTTATCATTAGTTATTTTGTAATAAAGAGCTCAGGAATTAATGGTGATTTTAGTAGCAATTTCTAGCGTGACTTGTGCTTAGATTGGTCTGACGTGCGACTGAAATAGTGCTAGCAAATAAGCTCTTTATTTTCACTGATTTGTATCTATCGTTGTTATTGATTCCTGATGCTTGCTAGGTAAACTGTAGCTCCACACTTGCAGTTGATATTTATCTTTGGCTGGTTGGTTATGCATCCCACCCAGTTTTGTGAAATTACAATATGTATCATTTAAAGTATGTGAACTAATAATTTAATTGCAACATTTAATTAACAGTGGTATGTTTGTTTATTGCGATCACTTTTTTTAAATAATTAGAAATATTGCTCTTAAGTTAAGACACGAAAACAAATTATTTGTAGAATATTTCTTAGCACTTCTGTTACGTTTTTGACTTTCTCTGTATGAAAACTTTTAAGCTTTTGGGCAACTTTAGTTCAGGCCGAATGGATGACAATGCGAGAATAGGTGGAATAAAGAAAATAGAAAACAAAACAAGGAAAACCCCACACATCACAAAGCTCAACCATGTGGCATGAGCTGGGAACGAACTGACGACTCTACGTACCAGAGGTGAGCACTCTATCACTGAGCTACCGCTGTTCACATCACTTCACTTGAATGACAAATACCTTAGATTCTTTTTCTATTAACTTTATGACGGGGAACTTAACTTTTGTCATTGTATATGATATTAATTTTTGAACATGTGAACGATTCGAACTTACTTCAGTAGCGGCTCTATTTTCGACACTTCCTCTAGGATCACTCTGGGAGACAAAGGATTGAAATAACTTGTAAATGTAATTTATTACTAAAGGCGTTAAACTAATTATACATAGCATGGAGTTTTTATATTGCCTACTCTTATCCCTTTAATATTGAATTCTTTCGAGCATATACATTTTTACTAGCTGATCATCAACTAAATGACCTCTGCTGGAGACTATTCAATTAGTTGCGCCTCAGAGTGACTTTTTACATTATCTACTTCGTATGTCAAGATTACAAAATTATAACTGATAGAATTGAAACAGTAGGCTACTTCCCGTTTGGAAGCTTGTGTACAACTACCTACTTTCCTTGTTTTGCAGATGGAAATAGTACAAATATGTTAATCGTCGTGAATCTTTCTTGAGATATTGTTCTTCCGTTTGTCATTAAAATCATTCAGTTTTGGCATCGTTGTTACGAATTGCAAAATAAATACCTGTTCGGTTTTATTTTTCCATTTGTCCGTTTTGTTAATTCCTTCGTAAGAATTTTTGCTACTTTGAAGTCGTTGCTCTCATGCTCCGGTTCTGAGCCGCTGGTTCAGAATACATGTTGTTGATAAATGTTGTTAACTTACGGTACAATACGATTTATCGTAGTAAGGATTATGAATGGTTTTAAGCACTGGCATAAGGTCACTTTCGTAACGGGTAACATATGGGGTAGGGCTTCATTTTTCGAGTTTGCACTTTATTATTAAATGGGTCATAGCCCGCCCCTAATAATTTTACAGATCCCAATTGGAAAGTTTTTACTTATATTACGGATAATAGTCTGTCCTATGAATTACAGTATAACCTTTTATTATTCCATTATTAGAAACATTTTATAAATTAAAGTGTGTTTTCCTACTTAGATCACATTACAAATGCTTATTTTAATAAACCTAACTTTTGGTCACTTCGTCCGTCTTTATGACCGAAAGCATTTTTCATTATACTTTCTGGTGGTTTCCTGATGCACCCTACTCCTCTACCAAGCCTGGTAAAGAAAAGCGTTTTGAAGCATCGATATTTTTACTTGTCACTACGGCCAGCCATGATAAGTATGTGCGTTATTGGCCCAGTATATGCCCTATATTGGCCCGTTATCTTTCTTCTTCTTGGTTACCTACATGAATAGTACTTCAGTTTAAAAAGAACCGTCGTTGTCTGGTTGGTAACATGTCGACCTGGTGCTGGACCGTGTTAAGGTTTTATTCCTTTCTTGTGTGTATAAAATTAGTCGAACAAAATGTTTAAGAGAAATAACTCTTTGATTTTGGTCTTTTTTAAGAACATCCGTGCGAACCACAATCAAGAAATATTCTATACCATCTACGATAATTCAGTATCATCAGTTAGGCTCCGATCGAATAGTCTTTCAACTCACCAGAAGACAATGAGACTTTTAACTCGCTTCCCATTATTTTTCTCTGGAGATGTCAATGATGTAACAAACAGTAGCATATGAAGATATTTCCCGCCTCTAGGCACGCAGAAAGCGCCGCCTCTCATATTTAATGAACATTTTGATTTATAAGCATAATCAATTTATATAGTTAATTCGTTATATATATTATGATTCACCCAAATGTCCTAGAGTGAACTACATCATACCGCCTGCTAGTCGAAGATTTTTATCACGTCTTTGTAATCCATTGTCCTTGTAATATCGCTCTCAATTTGTAGAGTTACGAAATGTATATAGTTATATATCAATATGTCAGGGGACTAATGAGAAAGATAAAATATCTCCACTTGTTATCTTTTGCGGCATGTAAGGAAATTGAATGAGAGATTGGACATTTCCGCTGCTCCTCAAAATTTGCCGCTCTAGGTCCTGACCTACACGTCCTGTACCTATATACGCCACTGGTAACAAGAAATACTTGTGTTCGTACAGCTAGTGTCCCACAAGATTGATACACAATTGCAAACAGTATGAGTAATGTTCAATGGTCATTCGGAAGGGAAGGCAATAACCTAAACTATCCTTTGTATTTCTCGTTGACGATTCTAACAAATGTTTAAACTCATACAATTAACTATCAAGTGACCGTGGTTCGGCGGAAGAGTATTGGCTTAGAATTCGGAAGGTCTTGGGTTAAATCCCAGCTGCTAACAATTCTTACTGAGGTTTCCATGGGTTTCCCTTAGTCACAACAGGCAAATGCCTGAATGGTTTCTTCAACTTAGGCCCTGACCGACACATTCCAGCATCCTTTCCCCTCCCCTATCCTGGCCTGAATCTTAGATGCTTCAAGACCATAAATAACATTCAAAATTCATGCAATTAACTGTTAACAGTTGTTGGGTGAATGAATACTTAGGCGCCAGGATTACTAAACTTTCAGTGCGTGGTCTATTTGATACTTCTTTTACAAAAAGAAACTCAAGACCATGCAGTCCAATTCTCATTGTTCCCTACCTGGATCTCATGAATCTTTCTGAGATCTCCACGCAAAGTTAGAAACTGACATGGTTAGGACTACTATACTATAACAGTTTTTTGTCGGTCTCTCCTCTGAAGTTTGGGAGAGACTTCTTGACACCTAGTGCTCATGGTCTGGATCCAACCTTCTGGTCCTAATTCAATAGGATGCCCTTTTCGAACAAAAAATTTATAAACTGTATAATTTATGGATGCACATACAACTTCATACAAACCCAAATTTAATATTCATTGTCTCATGTAACTAATATAATATTAATGAAGTTCTCCAGTCTTGGTAAACTTTTTGTCATAGAGAGAAAACTGACGCACAGTGCTTCGGAACAGTGAGTACACGTGGTAATTTTGTAAAGTTCTTGTAGAGGTTTGGTAGTTAGAGCCTCCATTCCTATAGAGCATAAAGCACAATATTCCATATCACTCATAGAAAATATATTGCATATGTTAAAATTAAAAATTATCACGATCTACACGACCGTCTTGATGATGTCGATTTGTATGAAATCTTGTTGCAAGGATTATCGACCCAAGTTGGAAGATGAAATTGGACTGAAATGATTGATATATGACAATATAAAACATGGGGGATTTCTCAGTTCACAATAAATGCTGTTATGTTTCGATCCGAGGTACTCCGAAAAATTTAAATCTCGGATCAGTAATAATAATGGTGGCTCTGAGAGCAAAAGCAGACTAAATAATTTAATGTTATTGAGTTAATCAAAAGAAATGAACGCTGAATTCTTACTTAAGATAATTTTCATTGTTCCTCCTTTCGAGTTGGGAGGCTTGTAATCAGAGGATATTATATTGAATTGTGTAATGGATCTGTAAAAATGACAAAATATACATCTAAATTTAAATATTTTTTTTCTGAGAGATAAAAATAATTCCATTCATAAGTTCTTATTTGAAATCCATTGTTCGTTATGCCGTCCACTGGACAACAATGAGACAATTTATCTGTAGCCTTTAGTATCATCTTTCAAAACCCATTTACATTGCGAACTACGAAGTACAAAGTTGATCCGCTTGTGTTAACCTAGGTGTAAAGTTTTTCTTTCTCTCCTCTTTTAGCTTTTAGCTAGCGGAGTGACATTGAAGATGCTTTTCACACTTTAGGTTCAACTTCGTGTAGTGATGAGCACAAGAGTCTTGGTCTTGTAGTTTTGGTATATGTCTTTCATGCAAGACCAAGACCAGGAATACCGATGAAGGACACGACCAAGACCAAGACCATACCTGCAAGACTCTCGCAAGACCAAGACCACCCTCCAAGAGTCTTGCAAACGCACTATTTTAATATTTTTAAAACGTGGAAACTAAGGGAAAATCATTATATACTTCACTTGAATTTCTTTGACTTCTGTAAAAAAAATACCCCTGGACTGAAGGTTTTCCCAGTTGTGCAAACCGTGTGAGTGAAACTGAGAATCATGCCGCTGTTACTGTAGCATAGTAAACTAAGCTTACACTGTACACTAAACTTACAAAAGAAGGAAAAATTGTCTGTTAAGAATAATTTGTATAAAGGGCAAAAGGAAGTCTGATGTACGTTTTTTTTTTTGTTTATGTTAGGTTTGTCGTGGTATGATCTATTGATTCAGATAAAGGTGGATTATGGTCAGTTCGGAGTCTGTACTGATTTGTGTAACCAAGTCTTTGTGTTTTAAGCTACTAGCCAATTTTATAAAATGTCTGTTATGTGTTATTGAAAACTGAATTCTGTTCTATATCTTATGCTATAAAATTGACTCTGAATAAAACAACAGTTTTCGCAGTACATTTGGTAATTGTTTGTCACCTGTAGGTAAAGTCGGGAGGAATATTACTAGACGTGGGCTATGGTTTTGGATGCAACGCAAAAGTTACTTTAGAGTAAGCTAGAGGTAACAGGCGTGTGGGCTTATATTGATCACTGAGAGGCCTCAAATTCAGCAGGTTTAGTTTGATACATTTATTGTACAGCAAAGTATTGCTCCTCAAACTCGCAAGTAATTTTAGCTAGCGGCCGTAGGTGAGTTGGTAGAGGGCTGGCGTCGCATTCGGAAGGCCCGTGGATGGAATCCCGCGGCCGGTCATCCTGGCTGAGTTTTTCTAGAGTTTTCCATAGTCTAACCAGGCGAATGCTGGTATGGTACCTTAACTCAAGGCCCTGGCCACTAACTTCCCCATTGCTGTCTCACGCGTTAGGCCATATATGCGTGTTAAGCTTAAATAAATTCAAATTCAAATTTGTAAGTAATTATACTTTCTATCACCCTTCTGCCAGAGCTCGCTTGAGACATGACTAGTTTCATTATGGTCAATTGTCTGGGTTTTTGAACATGAGTGATTCTTAGACGAAAACAACAATACTAAGTTTTAGTTAAACACAATATCCGTGTATGTTTGGTCTTCCTTTGAAACTTACCTGGAGCACGAAGAATGGTAAATAATTGGAACAGTGACTAGAAGATGACAGAGAGCACAATTCTATGAACTGTTACAAGGTAAGAACTTCAATGTCTAAATTATTGTGGACATCATTTTCGATAACCCATGATTGCATTCTGTCAAACATACGAAACATAGTTGTGTGCCTAAAACAGCAAGTAAACTAAAAGTAAAATAATACATTGTTAGTGAAGTTGTTCAAATTTAAGCGACATTGAAGTTCGGTAATTCTATTGTGTACACTTACATGAAGATAAACAATATTTCATTAAAATATATTTTCTTTACTATTGACGCATTAAGGCAGGCAATGATACGCATAGCTTTTACTATTCCCTATATCCGGTATAAATTTACGCATGAAACGTATAAACTTCTGAAAAGCAAGACCTGCAAGACTCTTGCAAGCAATACCAAGACCAATACCAAGACTGGGCGAGCAAGACCAAGACCAGGGATACCGATAGAAGAACAAGACCAAGACCAAGACCGTAGTGATTTTTGTCTTTCTTTTGCTCATCACTAATTTCGTGTCCTTCCCTGAGCTACTCTGTTCCAGTTTAGCGACCAATAAGAGACCTGTAAACGGACTTGGTTACTTGAGAGGTAAGCAAGCCAAAGTCCTACTGCCAACTTTTCCGAATGGGGTGTCCTGGTAATTACCTGTTTCACTAGTAAAATGAACGGAGGAGGCTAAACAAAATCGCTGGTTTACCTTTCATGGTCTCGACAAGAGTACTCGTCCAGAGATCCACTGACAAGTTATGGGATTATATCACATTTGCACTTTGCCATATAATTAAAGACCTGAAATAAAAAGAATCCGAAGTCGATAGTTAAATTTTTAAGAGTAACGAAAAATAGTCCAAGGTCTTCGAATGTTATATTCAACGGAAATTATTATGTGTTAGAAGAGGGAGGGTTTCTGTGGTGGGCTTAAGATGTATAATTTATGCACGTAGATGGATAGCCCTTGGAACATAGATACCAACGAACAGGAAAAATGCAAATACAAAAAAAATGTGGACTTGGGATGATTTTCAATTCAGGTCTTCAATTTAGCCCATACAAAATTACTTTAACGAAAGAAGATTTGAGAAGTAAGAGATGAACAGTTTCGTAATCTCTTCAACAAAGGTCTAGTGCAGTGATTCTCAACATACTTGTTGAATCGTCGTGAATTGGTAAGTGTGGCACAAAACCTCTGATACTCTGATTTTGCTGGCAAAAGCAATTCAAATAACGCCACTTATTTACTAATTTTTGAAAAGGGAACAAGGCATGTTTAGCGCGCTCACTACCGTATTACTAGCCGCTCGTGTCAGGCATGTGATTGACCCCGAGTAAAGTAGCATTGCACTAGTGGGTTAAAATCTTGAGACCCAAAGAGTCTTTTAAACTTTCAGAGCTTTTGCAACTGTAAAGTAACGAAAATTTCAACAAGGGATTTCAATTTAATATTAACCTTTCTCAAGGTAATTTTAAAACATGAATTTTAGTTTCTTTACGTAATTAGATTCTAGGATTGTGTTCAATGTTAAGGCAGTGGACCATTTTTAAGCCTTATTTATTTTCATCCATTAAGCACTAATTTCTGGACAGTCAACAATGTCATTCTTGATGACTTGGTTCGTTCCAATAAATGGCTTCAAAAGGTTCTGCATACTTTTACTAGTTGCCCCGGTCCTTAGGCGACCTTGTAATGGAGAATAGCGAGATTGGGCAATGTTATTTGAGGACTTAGTTCGAAATAGATTTGGAAATAGCAACCAGGTCTCTATTTAAATAAAATTTTTAAAATAACAGAGAAATGAGAACAATAACTTTGAAAAGCAGCCTAAATAATACTTAAGAATATTTATCAAATAAAGATGCTTGCTATTGAAGAGAAATATGAAGTCCTGGGCTATGCCATCTTATTTTACGGACCTTCAGATATTTCGGCTCTTCAAAATCTGGTTCAATTAATTTCATATATGTTAGTAAGTGTACCTTTCAACATTTTTTATTATTCTGGATTGTTCAATGCTTTTAAAAATTGCAAAAGGGAAGCACGAATACAAGACCTAATATGGGAGCCCGCAAATTATTACTTTAGATAGAAATATATATATATATATATATATATACGTGTATATATAATAAATTACAGCCGTATTCAATCCACTATTGGATGAGGCCTCTCACCGGAGGGAGGAGATTAGTCTACTGTTCCCACGCTGACCAAACGGGTTGGGGAAAGAGAGTCAAATCTCCCACTGTGATTACCACTTACGTTTATTTACAGTTCCCCAATTGCATCACGATGCTGAGTGGGCACTGTTCCAGACCCACACGCCTTGTAAAAAATCCGTGGCAGCGCCGGGAATCGAACCTAACGACTAAGCCAACGAAGATGGTCATATATATATAATGATGTTATTCATACTTTGTATATAATTTCGTTATATATATTCTAAAAGTTATATTCAGAACTATCAATATTACGAAAAAAAAGAGTACGTAAAATAAATAAATAAAGTTCCATGATGATACAATAACATTTGTGATTCATGTTTTTAGTTTGATATTTATATAAAGTTTGTTTTATGGGTATATATTGACGTATTTGTGATTACATAAATCAAAATTAATATGACAATAAATCAGGAAATGTAGGGACAGAATTCCAAGTAGCCCCTGGTGAAATTCATTCAGTGAAAAGCATAAAAACACTCACAAAATGTATGAAAATAAAATAGCAGAGGATATAAGACAATATTGTGGATCAAGAAACACAAACGTCACCCTACCTCAAAGTGTTCCACACTGAGTTGGAACGCACAGGAAGGGGGGATAAAGTGAAAAGGAAACTGGAACAAATAGAGATTACCTGCATATAAAATAAAAATGTCGCATTGTGAAGCTATACTTTGATGTTTTTAAAAATCCAATATTTTGTGTTGTCTTCAAGGCAGAAGACACTAGACTCGAACTACTAGATTGTATTGCAAATTATGCCCTTGTGACTCGAAAGTGATGATATGAAACAACGAACCACACAACTGCGTGACTTGTGTGTAAACGTTTTCTACCGAGCTGTTGACATGGGAAAAGGAAATATAATTTTTTATTGCACAGCTTCAGTGATATATATCTAAACAAAATCAATATTGGTTTCAAGCACACTTGACAAACAGTAATTACTATAATTACTTCAAAGTACTCTCAATCCCGTTTGAACTAAGTTTGCTAGTAAGTGTTCTCCGATGCATAGAAAATAATAATAATATCTTTTTCCTATGCAACGTTAAAATTTTGTATTAAGAATGCAATTACAAGTAGTACGTTAAGATGTTACGAATCCAAAATTTTGACTTGAATAAAAAGTGTTATTAGTTGCGTTTTGTGACAAGTATGTTAAGTAAAACTATTATATTAATTTTGTATCACGTTTTGGCACGTATAAACATGGTCATCCAAGTGTCAATCGTTTCTAAAATGCTTAATTGTTATATTTTGAGCTATCTGCCGATCGTACAAACTGACAGAAGGTTGAAATAACTCTTACATAACATTCCTGGTTGAACTTGCATTTGAAAGTTATTGTCTTACTAAGAGATAAAAATATTGGGCCAGTAGGACATCCCTCGGACGCCTTTGGATGGTTCAAAAACAATATTTCATATTTCGTATTATAGCGCGAACTCCAGACCATATGTGTGACCAAAACTTACGGAATCTGAATTTACGTCCTGAATTTACGCTTCAATACTTTTCAAACGGGGTATCACACGTCAAAATCGGTGAAGGGGTTCAAAAGTTATGACTTGACTAGCCCAATCACAAAATTTTCACAGATGATCGAGAAGTGTATCTGTCATTACGTATGTCATTTTGTTTTAGCCCCAAATGGTTGGTACCAGGGTGTTTTGGGGTAAACTGCGGTTCCCAACAAGTAATATACATTTTGATATTGATCATATATATTGATTTTCTTTGTGTCACTATGGCGGAATTGTTTCTTTTGTAATTCAATTAAGAAATTTAAAATCCTCCCTTCCCCATAGTGACACAAAGAAAATCATTCGCAAAATGGATAATATTTCTTTTGTGAGTAGAATTCTTGCGTCATTCTTTTTTTAAACCGAAGGGATTTTTGTACTGATATCACTTATTTTGTAAGGCTGCCTATTTAAAAAAGTGCATAGTCTTCATACAAAACATCGATTTTGTACCACAATAGGCTCCGTATCTCGAACTCCTATAAAAAATAAGGATTTTTTTACCCCGAAATTCCCTGGTACCAACCTTTTGGGGCTAAAGCAAAAAGACACATAGAATGACAGACAAACTTTTCTATCATTTGAGAATATGCTGTGATTCGGCTAAAAAAAAAGTTGTAAGTTTTGAATCTCTTCGCCGATTGTAACGTGCAATACACCGTTTGAAAGGTATTGATGCATATATTAAGATTCCTAAAGTCTCGACGGTCTATTCGGTCTGGGGTCAGCGCTATAATCAGAAATGTGAAATTTTGATTTTTTTCTTCGCACCTCCGTGGGGGATCTCAGACGGATCTCAGATCTTCGGAGACCCAAATTTTGTTCTTTGTCTTAGTATTTCAGAGTTCTTTCAAATACAAGTTCAAACATCAAGATCGGGATCCGAGACTAGCTGTATACATAATGCCGCTAACAGACTCATTTGTCAGCGTCACTCGAAGAACTGCCGTTCTTCATGAAAAGAATTATACCATAAATCACATAGTAAGAATATGTATTAAAAATGTGCTCTGTTCCACCTGCGCTCGCTTGCAAAAATTCTGAATGAGCCACTGGCCTTGACCAGCCCACTTTCCCTTCGTCCTGAAATGTATAACTTTCATATTTCCGCGATTTTCTGTGTTCTGGCATACATAATGTACTTTAACCACTTATTTGTACTTACTATCTCCTCAAAATCTCAAACTAAGTACACATACAAGCGACTTTCCACACCACCTTCTACCCAGCAAGAGTAAAGGAAGAATACTACTGCTTGAAGAAACAGAAACAACGACGCGTTCGTTTTTTTATCGTGATATATCTAGCACGTACAATTCACTTACTACATCCACTAACATGCTACAATTCGCAAATACCATCTTCGTTTCTGCATGTAGCGATCTCCTCAACCTCAAATCGTCCTTGAGGAAGAAAGGGCTGAAAATTAAATATTGTACTTCCATTTACCTCATCAATATGTATTTTGCCTTTTTTTTTTACATTTTCCATATTACTGGTTAGCATTATTGTTCTATAATTACAATCACCTTCGTCATTGACGTCTTCTCTGAATGATTCAATATGTTTACTACATCCCATTCCAGTTCATTGAGTGCTAAGTTCGGTGCACTTCAATCAACTAGCTTAACATTTTGCTGGCATCACTGGGTTGTTGCTCTCTTCTTTCAAAGACAAATTTTCCCCGTGCTTTTCTATCTCCTTTGTTTCACTTCCTTTCTTTATCTCATACTTAGTGGGAAATGTATTTTGTATATAAAAGCACCTACCAAACCATACCTGTGTTTTAACGTAGTTCTGCAAAGAGAAAAACTGAGGTGGAATTGGATAATTCACCTCTTACATCAGATGTGGTTCACTTCCAGTCCTTGAGAATCTACGACCAAGAGGAGTTGTGGAAGGGGAGGAAATTGCCAACACAGAACTAGGAACGGAAATCGGGAAAAATATACTCCTACCTATATCGCAAACAACGCAACTTCCACCGGCTCTTGAGGAAGTACTAAAGTTGATAAGAGCGTTCTTTTGGAATTGTGAAGATAAGAAGTCTGGATTGAAGTATACCTATACTTGAGCCCATTGTAGTGGAATGGTATGTAGTAACCATAATACACATTGTTGAGGTAAATTGAAGCATAATGTTTAATTTTGAGCCCTTGCGTCCTCAGGGAGGACTTGCGTTTGAGGAGATCACTAGATACGGAGACGAAGATTGCTTTTCCTTTTTGTAGTATCTTAGTGGATGTACTAAGTGGGTTACACCTACTGAAGATACTATGGTAAAGAAAGAATGATCGTTCTCCCAGCTCTCCCAAGCATTAGTATTCCGGTTCTTTCTTTATTCTGAAAGAGGCTCGTCTGTGTGCTTAGTCTGAGATTTTGAGAAAATACCAAGTACAAATAAGCGGTTGAAGTGCACGATGTACAAAAGAACAGAAAACATTTGCAAGCCATACATTCCAAGACTGAGGGAGAGCCAGTGGCGCATCTAAGATTTTAGCAAGGAGGGAGCATTTAGACGAGACTTGGGTTTTAGAAATATTTTCAATCTATGTGTGTTTTTTTTTATAAATTTATGATATTTGCCGTTTCTCTCCTATTACGACGTACATGACACTCATTTGTGTCTGAGTTGGAGAATCATTATTTACAAAATCCATTGTAAATAGCACATTATCATGCCCTTGAGGTAAAGTACACCTATATCACTTTTCTTAACTCGAGTTCAATTCATAGGTTGTTTTGATTTGAGCACGCTCTTTCACATTTTTATCTACATATTCTTGTGTTAGCAATGGCCAATTCTTCTACAAGACAAACAATGTCATAGTTGTGTATACCTGCAGCAAGAGTATGCTCAAATGTACCAAACTATGTCCTGAGATCGAGTTTGAC
>JAGDQP010003574.1:3673-37862 GCA_022664845.1 Lepisma saccharinum
ATTATTATTATTATTATTATTATTATTATTATTATTATTATTATTATAACCACACCAATAATAATAATAATGCAAAAAATGCTGCAATATTTTGTGCATCACCTGAACGTCCAGACCACGAGCCGCCACTGCTTTATATACAAAGCATGATCAAGAATAGAAATAGAATGTAATCTTAATTGAAATTGCAATTTTCAGAATTTACATTCACCAATGAATAAAAAAGATAATAATAGTTATATTTATTTCGCTGCAAAAGAAAAGCACTGAACATAAAATGTTGCGAAAATAAAACATAGCTGTCATAATAATTAATGTATTTTGTTTCTATGCCACGCGATGACTGATATATTTCTAAAGAGAAAGGACCCCTGGCAGTAAAACTTAATATACAAAAGCTCTCAATACGATAATTGATAGGGAATTATGCGTGACAATAAGCTTGATACGTTTTAGAAAAAAAATGTCCTTAGTTGAAAGAAATACACACTATAATAGGCTTAGCAGTAAGCCAAGCGTAAAATCCTGCCAAAGTACTTTCTCAAAATATTTTCTGGGATTCAATTCTTCTCAGTGTAAATATTAAAACTGTTGTCTTTGATACATAAACATAGTAGCGTTTGAACAAATCAGTTCTTGTGTGAAAGCAAACACTATGAACTTGTGCTTATATTATTCATTTAATAATCTCCAGATGCACCTTAATTTGGTCCATTCTACAGTGGATATATAAAACAACAATAACAAGGAGAAGGATGTTGCAAGGAATCGGCCCTGATTTTATTTAAGGTTTCATCCCAACATTTGCCTGGTGTGACCAAAGGAAAGATTAGGAAACTTGTAAGAATGGCCGGCACCGGGAAATGAACCCAGGTCCTCCTGATTACAAAGCAAACACTCTACTGACTCTACTACCTCGCATGGAGAATACTAATTATTTTATCTTAGATGCAGCGACTCTCAAATATTAAGTTCCACGTTTCGAAAGGGGTGCTTACTTTCAATATAGACGTATGCGAATTAGTTTAGTTGCATAACCATAAAAACTAAAAACAAGGTAAGAAATTGCTTATGAGCAACAGAGGATAAACGATACTCAACTTTCCAAAGGTGCTCTGGCGTCAACAGGCCCTCGTTTCTCGAAGGTACTTTGCAACTTTTCACTCTTCAGTTTGCATTTCCGAAGATTGTCTCAGAGGTGATAACTACCCTCCAGAATCTTTAAATTTATTGCCATTTTGTTGCCTACCTTTTGCTGTAAACAGTCTACTAACGATTAAATATTGTCTTGTATAATCAGCCTCCTTGCACAAACTAGTATAAGATTGATTGAATGATAACAGGAGTTTGTGGTGTGAGAGTAGCGCTCTTGAGACAGTCTTCCGGAACTGGAAACTAAAGAGTGAAAAGTTGCAAAGAACTTTCGAGAAATAAGCATCAGATAAAAAATGCACCACTGCAATGAGTTTATTTCTGTATGTTTGTCTAGAGTATTTTAAAAAAATTGGCAACGTCAAAATTATATTTTAGAACAATTATGTGTATGTTAATTTTTATCCCGTGGGCAACACTGTAATTGCTAATTCTGGTTTACTAAAACGAGTAGCTGGAGTAACTGGATTGATGATTTCATAGTGCCCTGGAAATAAAAAATTGCAAATTGTTTTCAAGTTTGACATTAAAACTGAACAAGACCATTTCTTCTGGGAAATAATGGAAGTTTTTCTAATGATGGTGGTGATAATTAATGTTCTACTCGGAGATAGGTTTATTGCTCAAAGGTATCTATACAAGGAGAGCCAAGTCTCTTCCAGTGGATCGAAATGCCTTGCTAAAGACCGGACTTTACGGTTTAAAGTGGATTATACACAATTGCTTTAAAGTGTTCTCATCGGGTTTAATATCGCTCTTTTAAAATAGCGTTTTTTGTGATTTTAGGAAGGAAGAATTATCATTTGTTCTCATTATAATTACAAACCGGGTTCGAGTTACTGATCTCCCACCAGGCGCCTCCCCAGGTGGCGAATAGGGGAGTGCCGATCAGATATGGTGGGTACCGGAAAAATTCTGGGGCGGACCAAACCAGCACTACTGCCTTGCAGTTAGTAGAGGGATCTACAAAGGCTAGGGGAAGGTAACCCCGAACAAAAATATCATGATGAAGGGAAGCAGCTTCACCACCATGAGGCTGGACATCAGCAAGGCTCAGAGATGGACAGACATCTTGAATGTCTTCATTTTACTGCGAGGTCATACAGCTGACAACTCTACACCGCTAAAACAAGTCAAGAAATAGTAACAGATGGTTCATGGATTTTCCTGGGGTAAAATATTGTGGTGGTAAACTTATTCCTCATTCGGATCTTCGGGCGAGGACAAAATTAAGAAAGGCTTTAGAACAGGAACGTGGAACGTACGAACGTTCTCGAAAAACCTACTTGTAAAGAGTACATCGTCGTCGGAACTGCAATAAATACCCCCTATGTGGCATTTTTCAACTTTTCATGTTTTTCTACCAATTTATAGTTCTGTGTACTCTGCATACTGTAGAAAAATTCCATGTGGAAATGACTTCTACTTTTTGAGATATAGCAACTTTTCAGTACCTAAATTGTATTCCAGACTGTACTCCAGAAACCGGTTTCTTTGGCCTTCCTGAGAAATTCATAGTTTGCCACATAGGGGGTATTGCAGTTCCGACGACGACATACTTTCAGCACAACGCATGGGTATGTCCGGATGGCAAAACTCTCAACCAGATCGATCACTTATTAATAGATAGACGAAGACACACCAACATAATGGATGTTATGTCTTACAGAGGAGCGGAAGGTGACACCGACCATCAGTTACAAAAGTGAGGGAAAACTTATGCATCGCGAACAGAGAAAGCAGTGGATCAAAACAACCTAAATTTGAAGTCAAACGATTAGATAACTCAAGCGTAAAAGCAGATTACCAACTCGAAATCTCAAATAGATTCGAAATGTTAGCCGACTCGAGTAGTAATAAAGATAAAATTAATAGTGAAATGGATTTAAGTAGGGTGTGGGAGGCAATTCGTGATACAGTGAAGCGCGCAGCTAAGGAACGTGTAGGTGAGAAGAAACAGAAAAACGAACCTTGGTTTGATGAAGAATGTCTTCAAATTCATGAGGAAGGGAAACAAGCAAGGCAACGATGGCCAAGTAATAAAAGGGAATAAAATACCAACCACTACAGTAACGCGAAATGAAACGCCACACTCGAGTTCAGAGACAAAAAGCGACAATATCTGACGCAGGAGATTCAGGAGATAGAGGAAAACTGCAAGACAAATAACATAGAGATATGTATAAAGGAGTAAACTTGTTACGGAAAGGTTGCCAGCATAGATTAGGGATAATTAATGAACTCGGAGATCTTCAAGCGGATCCGACTAAAATTAGACTATCGATGTGTGGGTAAATTATTTCGACAAACTTCTTAATGTATACAACGGAGGAAAAAACAGCGGAATTTAAAATCTCTACAGCAGAACCGTGGACACCCAAACATATCGAGACCGAGGTGGAAATGTCGGTAAAGAAGTTGAAAAATTTCGAATCACCAGGAATAGACAATATTCCAGTCGAATAAATTAAAGCTGGAAGAAAGGCACTAATCAAGAAACTGCACAAATTGATCAGTACTATATGGAGAAAATAGGAACTTCCAAAGAATGGAAAATCTCAATAATAGTTCCGGCTTATAAAAAAAGGTGACAAATCGGACTGTAATAATTACCGCGGAATCTCATTACTCCCAACATGTTACATGAGCAATATCCTGCGAACTTGAAGCCTATACGTAGATGAAATAATTGGCGATCACCAATGTGGATTTAGAAGAAATAGATCCACGTTGGGCCAGATTTTTGCCTTGAGACAAATCTTAGAGAAGAAATTGGAATACAATGGGACTGTTCACCAGTTATTCATTGATTTTAAGAAAGCATATGACTCTATCGAACGGGAAGAACTATACAATATTCTGGTACAATTTGGAATCTTCCCCTCACACACACAAAACTTGTTCAACTAGTGAGGATGTGTCTCAGCGACCCCATAAGCAGAGTACGGATAGGTAAAACATGTCAGATATTTTGAGATTCGCAACGCATTGAAACAAAGTGATGCCTTGTCACCATTACTGTTTAACCTTGCGTTAGAACGTGCGATTCAGAAAATAAGGGGACAAAAAGGGACTAATATTGAATAGCTTGAATGAACTGTTCGTATACACGGATGATGTAGATTTAGTAGCGGACGATATAAAGGCACTACAAAATAACACCAATGTCTTAATAGAAGCGTGCGATGAGATAGGTCTACAGGTAAACATAGAGAAAACAAAATACATGATAACAAGCCGAAACACCTAGAATGAAGGAAATAGATACATAACAATTAAGAATGAGAACGTAGAGAAAGTAAACAGATGTAAATACTGGGGAGCATATGTAACAAGCAAAAACGGGATCAGTGAAGAAAAAAAAAGTCGCTTAGCATCGGGCAACGCATGTTTCTACTCAGTCCAGAAACTCCTAACGTCGCGATTAATATCAAGAAGGTCGAAATTGAGAAAATACAGAACGGTTATTCTGCCGGTAATACTTTACAGTTACGAGTACAACTGTAACAGATGAAGATAAATTATGTGTGTTTGAAAATAAAGTTTTGAGGAAGATATACGGACCGAAACGGGACGAAATGATTGGGGAATGGAGGAGACTGCATAATGATGAACTTCACGGACTTCACAACTCACTCGATGTTGTGAGAATATTGAAATCGCGACGACTAAAGGGGGCAGGCCATGTAGGTCGGATGGGAAGAACGAAAATTATATTCCATGTTGGTTGGTAGGTAGGCCTGAGGAAAAGAGATCGGTGGGAAGACCGAAATGACTTTGTGAGAAAAATAGAAGAGACCTTTGTTTGTGATGAAGACGGGCTTGATCTTGCTCAGGATAGAATGCTATGGCGAACGTTTGTTACTGCGGCAATGAACTTGCGAGTTCCGTAAGCCATAGAGTAAGTAAATAATAATTACAAACGAAATGCTTATCTTTGTTCGTGAAAATAATTTCGTATGGACACAAGGCTGTTTGCACCTTGGCGTCTAAGATAGTGAATAGATTTTCTTTAATAATAATTGGAACTGTGCGACGATCTAAATTATGTTACGGTTTTATACCACTACGCAGATGCTAAACAAAGTATGTTAGATTACATAAACATACTTCGTTGGTTAGACAGCAATTTCTCCACTTCCCGAGAGTTTAAACCTGGTGCATCTGTTTACAAGAGTAGAAGTGGTGTGTTCGTGTGAACCTTTGCTGTGTGTCATTCTTACATCTTTGTGTATTTCTATTTCAATATCAATATTACGTCGTTGCAATAAAACGTCTTCTTGCGCGAAAAACATGGGGACACAAACAACTAAAATTACTCACAGACCAGTGCATAAAGTTCTGATGTCAGCCTATGTAAGAAGGTGTTTTTTGTTGTCACCTCTCTCAATACAATATTTTTCAAGGAATAGCTTTGGTGTGTCATTTATAACCTCAATGAATTTGCAGTAATAATGACAACAAAAATAATTTCAAACGAATAAATTTGGACTTTGTAGAAGAAAATGTAGGTAACAAGTTACGTATCACAAATACTCGCAGGCATGGCGTTACAAATTGTTTAAAAATTAAGGTAGTATAAGTATCAAGTTTGGTGTGGAGAATTGCGAACTTGTCTCGCGAGAATTGTCACAGGCAACAGCTCTAAGAAAGAGTGGTTACACCGCAAGGTGGATTCATACTGTTTCATCGTTTGTAGCGCACGAAAAACATACATTACCGGTTTTTAGTTAAAAAAGAAAAAATAAACAGTCAAGAAGGAAACGCAATGGTTGTTAGGATTGGAGTAAAAGAAAAAGAAGAGGTGTGAAAGAAGAAAGTGACTAACGTCTGTCACGGCTTCCTCGGGCAACGGGTCAATGGAAGTGCAAGTGGCTGGCAAAGAACATGATATTTATAAATATATTTTTATTTTTCTTCATTCACGACTTGGAAACGTACATATCACAACTACAGTCGGAATATTGACTCAGGATTTGTTGTTTATTTCTGCTATACATATAGAAGAGTGGAAACACAAAATGTATATTACGCTATTTATTTTAAAGATTTTAACTGAAATATAATTCCTTTATAGAAATCTAGCTAAGAGTAGTGTTAAACTTGACTATTAAGAATAGTATATTTATTCTCTTTTACTTCTTCTTTGAAACTGTTGGGTTGAACAAAATTTGTTAAAGGAAATTTAATTAATATTTATGGCCTTTAGGTAACTTTGGCTCAGGTCAAAATTACTGAAAAACTATAACTACTGACTAATGAAACTGAATTAAGTTGTTGCTTGTGCAGCAAACAAATGTAAATTTAAAAACAAATGCCAAAGTCTGTCATTAGTTTCTTTCCCAGATGTGCCAACAGAGGAAAGAGCATTATTCAAAGCTGAAATCTCTTGTCTTTACAATAACCTAAGAATATAGATCACCAACTCTATTTTTGCTATTGCAATGGAAGAATGAATGCAAATGGTAGCGGCCCGGGCGTACATTGTAGGCACAATCCCAACATCTGCAAGTGTGGAAACATCAGAAGCCTGGACAAAGAAGTAATTTCAAAGTTAGTGATAGTTCTGATATGATCTGTTCAATAGCTGTTCAATCCACTGGAATCAGGACTCACGAGGTCTTTGCAGGGTGACTTAAACTCAACTTCTACGATCAACTAAATAACATTAGATATCAGTATATATTTGTTGAACAAAGCCGTTCCGGGCTCCGGATTACATTCATTGTCCCTTACTAAGATTTATTGGCCTATTAGCAAAAGTAGAAGAAAAGAGCATACGTCTTGGAAGCTAATTCTTCCTCTGTTAATGAATCATTCATTAAAGTTGATCTAGAGTGAGTTCTTGATTAACAGATGTCGAGAAAGCATTGTCTTCCGTAAATTCCTTTCTATATTCGTAGTACTGTATTTCCGATCTTAATTATGCCAATCTAACGTCGTACTTGACAAGATTTCTACAGAAAACCAAAATGTTTCGATTTATCTTAAGAAATCTAATAAATTTATGCTTAAAATTTAAGAGTATTGCATGCTTTTTATAATATAATTGGACAAAATTATAATTGTAATTATAACGACAAAAATCGCAATCTCTAATGTAGTTTAAACGTTGGTAGGTTAAAATATTTTTCAAATAAAATTTTAATTGTTCTGAAATTTGATAAATTCTGTTTAAACAATTTACTTGTTTTCTTTGAGTTTCAATTCAAATAAGAATCACCGAACGCTTAATTGATGTAATGGAATGGAATTCTAAGTTGTAATCAATGATCTCGGTAGCGGAAGAGCTCAATCCGTACTTACTTCAGTCACATTGGTTTCCTTTTATTTGGCGGTGAGAGGAGATGTTATAAAAGAAATGTATGTCATTCTGTTTCTCAGACAAGCATCTTTTCTTATTCTAGATTATCATTATTATTCAATCTTCTATTTGATTTTGGCTGATTCTTGTGTAAATTTCTGCATACCAATCGATAAATACATCTTTCTTCTCAAAACTAATTAATACACACTAAACAATTTCAATATTCAAATATATATACAAGACATGTTAGAAAGCGTTAATTAATTTGCAATAATAGAAAAGAACTGACTGGATTTACTCACCGATGTTGTTTCAAATTATCTTGTCGCTTGAAAGTCTTCCCACATACTTCACACGTGAATGTGACGTCATCTTTGTGGGTCCGTTCATGGATCATGAGGTTGTAAGGCTTGGTGAAACGCCTCTGGCAGTACTTGCAGATGAATTCACATTTGGTCCTCATCTTTCTTCGAAATGCTTCTCTGGCGGAACTGCGTTCCTCAGTCTCTATGGGCATTATGGCAAACATTTGGAATAGTTTTTATTTTCCGCTGCCACACTCCAAAAAACAAAACCAAATATTTCCTCTGAGGATCCAGGGAGGAAAGAGAGAAAAAGCAATAAGAAAAAGCCAAAACAAAAAACAAGAGACAAAATAATGACCAATAACGCTTTTTTCTTACACAGAGATAGACTGATAAGATATTTCACTTTTCAAGGAATCACTTCACACCCCACGAAAAATTATTCACGTACGAGGTGATAGATAAGTTCAGCTGATCTCACTATATCAAAACTGTCAGATGGTTCTTTGATCCTTCGTTTTATGATTGGGATTTTGTTTTCATTGAACAGGAAAATATGGTCAAGATGTCATCCTCTTCCTTCACATCAGTCAGTTCATCTCTTCGGCAGAGACACTTTCCACAAGTCCTGGAGGCTCTTTTCCTCTCAGATCACCATGACAACAGAGACTGCGCATTTGTTTCCTTCTCCGTAAACCTGTAGAGTGAAAGGAATAGAGATGCAGTTGAATAAGCTAAATTCTTCCGCTCTTTGGGAGATTTGGAGTGGCGGGAGAATGGAAAATACTCTTATTAGTACGACCTGTGGGATGCAGAAGTTTGGGTGTGGATACATGGAATACAACACACACGCACGCACACACACTTATACACGTACACTCACATGAAGGAGCTTTGAAGGAAGAGGATATAACAATCTAGAGAAAAGATGACGTGTTCTTCATTAAGAGTTGACTAAGTCTTTACCGGGAAACAATAATCAAGAAATGAGTGGCAGAAAGAAAGAAGGTATGGCTTCAGAGCCCCGAAGATATTATCAGTGCAACGCCACATCTTATTCTCGAATACGGAAAAACTCCTACACTCGCAATATACATACAATGAACATATTCTCCATCCATGTTAATGTTTATGTACATGTGACTATTTAGGTAATTATACTTGAAGTGTTCTCGCAATTGCTTTAATATCTCCTATACTGTTTATTTTACGAGATTATTATAGTATATCCTATGTTCCTGTATTAAATAGTTTTTGCTAATGATGAACTCAGCAATAACAATTCACACTAACACTTGATATGAGTATATTAAGAATCTTCTAAACTTATGAGGTGGATGTATAATAAACTAACACATTTTAGATTTTTCGTTATTTTTCGCGTTAAGAATAAATGACAGATTTAATAGTAGTATTCAAATATTTTATGATTTCGCATAACTTCCAATTCGGAGACTAACTTCACTTTTCGATCGATTTCTACTCATTGTTTCTTTTTCAAATTTTTAATTTAATAGAACACATTTAATTAATTTAATAAAGCTGTGACATTTTCAGTAACTATTGACTTCGGCCCGTCGCAATTAAATGAGTGCAATGTTGTTTAAATCCTCAAACAGCCATGGCACAGGCGGGCTTTAAACATAGAATCTGATGAATGGCGGGCTAGCGCCCTAACCAACATAGCTACCGAGGTCTCTTTGTAATTTACTGTTTTCAGCAAATATACGTATTGCATATGGTGTACATCAAAGGGTACTCTTTCGCAGAAAGGGACAGGAAAGCTGTCGACGAAAGTACTTAGTATTGGTACCATCCGACCATTCGCGTAGTGAAACTAAAATTTAACTGGAAATCTCATTCGAAATTATCAGGTGGGCAGTGGATAATCATAGTGTTGCTGATAACGAAGTCTCTAGGCTTTGCTCTACAAATTTCAAATAATTTGCTCATAATTAACATAGTTTATGTTCTTGCTGTTCATTGTAAATTCCAAGAGCGTTAATCCAATCAGGAAGAGCTGATACTTTACATATTAATTTCTTCCGTGTATATTCATTATTTCTTTAAGTTCTCTTTAACAAGTTTCCTCAGTTTCTTTTTTAATGTGCAATTGCTGGAAGAAGTTATTAGAGGAAGGGAAGAAGAGAATAACGAGCGTTCTAATGTGTCAGATCATTTAATTTTAATGCTAAGTGCCAAAAGTTTCCTAGTGGAATGAATTTCAACCAAATAAAACATTTAAAACTAGTCATTATAAGGAATTTAATGATGTGATGATATCGTTATTTGTTTATAAGATAGGAAAATGTTGGATAAACATATATATGTCATCGCTCTCAACCCACAATCTTTTAAATTGTAATATTCTATTTAGAGTTGATATTACACTCTACATGCTGACAATTTTGTGCAGTTATAAGCTGAAGAATTTATGCTTTGGATGTAATTCCTGTGGATATAACTCACGTAGGATAACCTTGGCTATTATAAGCTGTTATAAAGACATAAGCCCTTTCGTTTGTAAAATTTAGTAAATGTGAGTTATGATCTTTAGATATGCGCCGTGTCCAAAAGAGCAAATGTGCACTTCAAGTTTGCATACTCGAAGTGTGTAGTTGTTAGTGCATACTTCCAGTCTGTACTTCGTTAAATGGGCTTTTGATGCATACTTGATCGCAGCGCCAATCGCGGATAAAAGTAGAAAATATTTAACCTAGATGTTCATGCAGGACTAAATTATTAATGTTTGTTTACAAACAGCACTGATAATTATAAAATGCCTTTAAATGTTTGTTAAAGAAGAAATGTTCTTGTATAATGACAAAAAATGTACGTTTCTCTTAAAAATCATATTATTCATTAACGTTGCATTAACTTATCACGTGGGTATGCCGTGCAATTCATGCATTTCTCCATTTTCAGTCCTCACGGAGGGATGTTGAAAGTGTTTGAAGTGGCATTACGTTAATAAACGACACTTTATATAAATACTTGCTTCATAAAACTAGAAGTTGCGTACACAATACACATTTAGGATCACCACTATATTCTTTACATATCGTGTACGTTATATTTGAATTCAGAAGTAAGCCTAGTTAGAATTTAACACTGATTGTAATTATTTCAAAGATCAAGTTGGTAAACAATAAGCTATTTTCTATAAATTCTTGTGAAAATTATAAATACCAACACTTGTGTTCAAATATTATGCCGGTACGTGCAAAAATGTAATGGGTTTCTTCTGTGTGACTGTAGTATGAGAACTTTCAATTTAACGTACAAGTTTAGCTCAATTATTTATCGGGACCTGCGTAAAACAAATTTATTTTTTTATTTACAAAATTCTAATACATTTTCCCGTGTCGTTGCACTGTAAGAGATTACCTGACAGTTTCATGCCATGAGCGGATCAGCTGTCAACACTTTTAACAGTTTCCGCCACTGGAAGGAATATTTTTTTCTTCAAGGGATAAGTGAATCATTTCGGTGTTGTAGTCACTTTCCATTAACATGGTGACTTGTTGTTGAGGAGCGAATTAAATTGCATTAAAATAACTGATGTTATGCTGTTAAAAGCGAAAGAATGTCAGCTGTCAGGAATAATCAGTTTCACCGGTTAGCTATTTTTATCTATTTATACCCTTACACAATATTTTAGTACAAGACGTTATCCTCCATAGAGAATTTTTACACGGAATCTAGCTTAATTTATCTTAATGTGAGTAATTCTTTATATTAGCTACTTCTGTTATATTGAGTTGAATATCCTCCAAACGTTGTTACTTTCCTAATTTCGGATATGTAAAATGCAGAATGTGATGTAAAATCAAGGAACGACGTGAGTACAAGGACACAATGCGTAAGTGCATGTGTCGCACTCAGATTACCTCTTGACTTTCCATCACATTTTGTATTCTACTTATCCAAAATAAGGGAAGAAACAGTATCCAAAATACATTTAACACTATGTAACAGAAGTAACTTAGAATTTTCGTGATATGTTGCGTTAGGTTACTGCAATTTGTGACCTACATACAGAAGCTGTAATCACGATATTTTAAGAAGCTGGACCTATATTGAATTTCCCTACTATGTAGACCTACTAACTAGGCCTAATTTATCATTTCACATCATGTCCTAATCCTCACTCAAATTTTAATATTTCCTTGTACAAATTCATTTTGATTTCATAATATACCATTAAGACAATATTCGTGTTCTAGAACAATCTAAAATTACAATCACCAATTAAAGCTTGAATTAGACACGAGATAAATCTACCTCCCAGATTTAACGCACTAATAAAAAGTATTCTATTCTGCAAGGGTATAAAATATACGTTACAGCTTTTGATACAGTACTGGTAGTGACACCTTCCGCTATTAAGCAGCAGCTTCCAACATAATTCGTTCACGGTAATGTAATTTTGTTGAACATAACACTATTATCAACTTTCAGTATTTTATCTTCAAATGTAATGGCTCTAGTCAGTACAAATTATTCTAGTTGCACGGTGTGACATCATAAGTGCACAAGACCTAGCACGCAAGACTGCATCTTCGTGCACTACGAACTACGTACTCGTGTACTTGCGAACTTAGCCTTTTGGACCAAACTTGTGACGTAATTCCTGGGAAGTATACACTTGAAGTACGCAATATGTAGCTTTAGGACACTGCCATGGACTAGACGATATAATCAAAAGTGGTGATACGGACACGAAGCAGGTGTTTTAATCCATAACAACAGTAGCATGTCTATTAAAAATTAAGAGCAAAATTATGAATTAGAAATAAACTGGATATTTGTTTAAAGAATTTGGTGTGATTTTAACTTGTTCTTGTTCATAATAATTTTGGGTTGCAGGCATCTAGAACCATCTAGAAAACTTTTAATAAATGTCCATTATTTTCATTTCAAAAAATCAAACGGTTATTTTAGCATAATTCTGGGTGGTGGACCTAAAACAAAATGTTAACACAAATTCAGCTGCTTTCTTTCACATATGCTATGATTACAGTATAAAGCTTACTAGGGCTGAAGGACATGCCTACTTGAATGGAAATTACATTGAAGGGGTGTAATTTCAATAGGTTGTATGCACAGACGTTGTCTTTAGATAGTAATGACGCCAATATACAAACAACTAATATGTAAATATCAGACGTATAAACGTAACTTTCGTATATCTTAACATTCTTGTGCTAGTCTTATTTATCTCTTTACATCCCAGCGGAGGTTGATTCCTGAATAGCCCTCATACACAGGCTAAAATTACGCCGACGAACTTGGAGAGATGATAGTACACCAAAAGACAAAGAAAAATGCTCCAGTCAATCTGGTGGAAATCCGGCCGCGTTTAGGACCTACAAGCTGCCAAATGCGTGGGGAAATGAACTTTAGAGCTTCATATTTCTAACACCATGAACACTAGAGCTGAAGCGTCATGTTACCATCAAAGACTTTAAATCTGTTCTATCCAAAAAGCTTATCTCAAAATTCCACAATGGGCGCGCAAGAGATTCCCCAAAGGAAGCAGGGATTCTCAGAAACCCTCTGAAGTAAATATGGGTCAAAATGAGCACCAATGCGACGGCTTTCCACCAGGAAAGAATAATTCATTTGCACCTAGTCGATATTCCAAGCAAATTCCATGTGCCGATTTAAAAAAAAAAAGGGGTTGCATAACAATCAGGAGTAAAACTTGTATATTTTCATCAAACATTTTGTTTATTTGTTAAAAAGAGATTGAATATCATTACCCAGTTGTATGTCGGTGATATCGTATGCCATCTTACTCACACGGAAAATCGTTTAACTTATACTCATTTCGACCTATTTCTACTTCAATAAAATTCCAAGCCATAATGCTGTTACCGCCCATAAAATCCTTTATTATTATTCAGTAAAATTCTGGAAGCACCTACTTCCTTTGAGGAATCCCTTGCGCACCTATTGGAAAATTTTGGAATTTGCATCTTTAATTAGATCTGGTTCAAAGTATTTGACGGTACCATGCCGCATCAGCTGTAGTGTTCGTGGGGTTAGAAATATGAATCTCTAAAGCTCATTTTTCCACGCTTTCGACAGCCTGTAGCTTCGTAACGGCTAATTTCCACCCGGTTGACTGGGACTTTATTTTTTGGTGTACTGTCATCCTTCGAAGTTTGTCAGTGTAGTTTTAAAATTCGCTCTATAGTAATTTATTTCTCTCATTTCGATTTCACTAACCAATTGAAGGCTAATTAGTTTTGTAGTTCAAAAACTATTTGCCTGAGGCAGAAAGCAGATGTATTAGACTGTATCTCTTGTTATTTTATTCAATGAACTCTTAATAATGCATAGCAAATATTAATGTCCTTAAAATCAATGTAAATAAAAGTGCAACCTTCTTCATAACTATGGTATTGATTTGAATTGAAACAATTATTATAATTCCCGATATTCAATGACAAATAGTACATAGTAAGTCCTGATACTCCTGAAGTATTTAGTTTTCAAGGAAAACAAATATGCTATGAACATTTTTTCTTGCTACCATTATTTTCTTCTACTCTCAGACAATAAGCAAATTAAACTGTTGAGGAAAATATTGTAGATAAATTAATTAGATTAATGAATGTATGAATTAATTACTTTCTAATCAATATAAGTATGCAACTAAGTCATCATTAAACTTTAATATTCCTACTCATCTTAGCATAGACACAACCTGTCGAAAAATAATAGTAATTTCTTTAAATACGTAAGGCGAATGTGTAATGCGTAATTTTTTTTATATTCATTTCAAATGGATGTCTTGTAAATTTTTATTAAGAATTCTGTGGAAAACGTTTTAAACCAAATAAATGACTCTTATTAAACCTATTGGAAGAATAGAAATACCTACCATAATGGAAATTAAATGGCGCTCTTTGTGTTTCTGTCCGTCTTTCATGTGTTACCAGCTGCAAAGACATGCGGCAAATGTAAGTTTATTGGTAAGGTTGCTACTGGACAATGTAAATAATTGCATTCTGTTGATGATAGTACTGTATTTAATAATTAACAAATCTCCAATCCTGTGTGTGAACAATTGAAGATTGTATTTTGGTTTGCAGCATTAGCGGGGACACTCGGGACACCCACCTATGAAATGTTAGCAGGCAATGGATTAGAACATTCATATACAGGAGTCAATAAATACAGGATAGCTTAATAAAGTTTAATAATCATTTTAATAGTAACACATAGGATTTTTTAATAGTTATCTGTAGGAAATCTTTAATTATATATTGTAGTGTATGCACATTACACATTCTGCATTTCAAGAAGAGTTCAAATGCAATGGGAATGTCGATATATTTTGTGTGTGAATTATTACTTTTTTCGTATATTAGCATAAATGAATGAATCGCTTCCGAATGTGAATGTATAGCTTTTAGCATAAGGATGTGCAAAACATGTTAATCAATCATAATGAAACATAATTTGAAACCATGCAAATGTACACCAATGGAAAGACAAAATGGCTAAAATGTAAATAACAATGACACAAATTAGTCTGCATTGTGAATGTTCTCTCACTTCAGATTCCGTTCAAGGGAAATGCGGAGAATGTAAAACAAAATGTTTTGTTTTCATCGCTAGCGTAATAAGATAAAAGGTAAATTGTGAACGTCCATTTATTGCATATTATTTTATAGACTCAGTCAATGTAGAAAAAATAGGAAAATGTCCTTCAAAGGAAAAGCAAGAACGGGCATAAATATCAGGCACCTGACCAAAATAGAGTTACCCACCAACCCTTAAGGAATCCGTGGTACAAGTAAATGGGGGGCAGTCTGACCCCCGTCCAAAGAGAAAGTAGAATTCAGAAACAGATTCGTGTATCCTTCTTTGGACGAACACCAACACACGTTTCATTTTCCACATATTATATGTGCATGAAATACTGATATACATTCATTCTTTAGCTGTTCATGCAACAAAAATGTTAATATTTCCAATTATCATTAGAAGCTAATAATGATTTTTATTATTTACTATTTACAAACAGAAAAATCCAATGATAGTAATGGTTTAATACTACATGGAACTTAACAATTACCTAAACGCACTATATGCATACTATTGAACATAAAGCTAATCGGTTTATCCTACTAGTAGTAGCATATAACGTGCGCCAGAATTCTATTGTATTGTTTAACGCTTTTGCATTGATATTAATTGACTCAATCTGGAGTTCTGGTCTGACGAATCCATTAACTGAAGCGAATACAGAATCTCAGAGTTAACAAAATTAATTTACTACTACGAAATCAGAATAGATATTACAGTAATACCATCTTTATTTGGGAAAATATTCTGATTGCATGTCAGGAAAATAAATTGCATTATTCTTTCTTAAACGATCATAATATTCTCAGAATGTTTTACAAAAGAAGAATAAACTTGTGTGGTGAGTATCTTAAAACACACAACCAGACCATATGTAATCAATACTAGATTCACAAACGCTCCCATAAAATAAGTGCACTCTATTTATCCTACCCACAGTAATCTTCAACAGTTTGGAATGTCCTTTCGAACAAGAAGGGTGTTATTTGTTACCCTTCGAAATGGGAGGGAAGATGTTTTGTCGCAACAGAAAACACACATTTAGTAAATGTTCCCTTCGCAGTTGATATGAAAGAAAAGAGTTCCTGGGAAATTCTCCTCTTACCATTCTACAAATTACACCCTGTACACAAGAATTTCTCTACAAGGTACAGAAAATTGGGAGCAAGGCCACTTATATAGAAGCAAAGGCAGAGCGACAGTAACTCATCACTGTGACTTATAGGCTGTTGTTTTTATTTTGTCTCTGTTCTTTAGTTTTATTTTTCACTTATTCAACCTTACTGTTGCACACGATACATTTTTCTACTGTTAACTACAGGTATATATGTTTGGTTTCAATTGAACATTTTAAACGTAATTATTCTTTAGTAGTTCTGTTGATTTCTCTACATTATTTTTCGATAGAGGTTAGGTAATGAAGTAGCTCATTGTGAGGTTGTTTCAGATTATAAGCCTCAAACAATATCTTCTTAAAGACCACATCCTTTAACTTTGAATACGCAGATTTATGTACAACGAAACACCGTAGAACGAACCACACAACGCGATGGATATGGTAGAAACTACATTCTCACCAATTTCTCAATATTTTTGTGTTTTAGGTATAACTTCTTTGCTTGCCTAGAACAACACGCTGGAAAATATTTTTGACGGTATGCTTTTCAGAATCCTAAATATAATTTTGACTGAATAGTATTAGTTCTAAATATCATAATAACCATGTGAGTTTGAATAATAGTTGAGAAATTGTTTGGATTGTTGGAAACTGAAACGCTTATCATTTCCGTTAGTAACGTTTCACGCATCTAATTGCCGGACTTTTATCAGGAAAGTAGCTCAAAATGTTTAATAGTGTAGAATTTGGTATTTCTTTGTGAGTAATGTACAGAATTAAATATTGGAACCATCGATATTTCTTCAAATCAAATTCGTCTATCTTTGTGGGCAAATATAACGTACTCACTGAACGACGAAAACTGTGAAAAAACTATTCCTGAGAGGTGTAACAATTTCATGTACGCGATTGAAAATGGGGCTAATTCGATGACCCCATAAATACTCCTAATTAATTTAATACACAGAGAACCAAGATTCTTCATTAGAAATTAGACTAGGCCCTATACTTCTTGGAGAAAGCGTTTTTTATATTTACTTCAATTTTTGCACTATTATTCCATTATCTTCTAATCTTGTTGTGAACAAAACAAGACATGGTTCAAAGTAAGATCCGAGCACTTTGTATGACATCGGAAATTAACGGAGTTGCTATTTCATATACTATTTCTACCATTTGGACTACAATAGATGTGAGAAATATCCAGTAAAGAAAATTTCATGTTCCTTTCAATACTGATAATAAATGCATGCGGTTAACCGTTCTACTTACATTTCCAATATCCAAATGAAATGAAACAACTGTTAAATAACTCACTTGAGACACAAGAACACTGAGGAACGCGCACACCATAGAACACTAATAAGTCCCACTGAGTAGGAACGGAATGCTGTCTGAATTCTGGTGGCACGGTTGCACTTAAATTATCATATTCATTGTTGATCAACAATGGAGGTGAGTGGTAGCAGTTTCGTGACACCAAATATTGACGTGTTTCCTTTGTGTTTGCTTGTTGGCCCTGTGGCAATGCACGCACTGATATATGGGAGGTTCTGGTATACTTAATATTTTGCTCTATGTGAAGTTTGGTTTTCTGTATTTGCAATACACATATATATGTGTATGTGTATGTATATGTCTGTGCGGCAGTAAATCGATGTTGACGTGATGCGCATACGAGTACACGGGTCCGTGGGAATTGCTGACGACTATGGAATTTCTTCCCCATTACTGTGAAAACTCCCGTGACAAATCGAATATCTGCGAAACACAGGACATTCATCTACAAAGGTGTTCACACACAACGAACTCCTTGAATCAGGTTCAGTGGAGTGTCAAGAATGAGATAAATGTTGAGATATGTTAAACTGAATATCGTTTGCATCATTATTTGCAAGATATATATTTACACTCCTGCTTCTGATTTTGGAAAAGAACCAACTAAAGAAAAGTTCAAATATCCCAAGAAACAGAATACATAACGCTTCCTCAATCTTTGTATATCATAAGCAAAAATGACTAATCAATGAATTTCTGAATTACAGTACTTTCAAATCTTTCCCCAACAGGTAGTGATGATGAATGGTGTTCTACCAGGATAAACTTTTATGACACCTAGATCACTGGACAAGGTCAATTGATGGTGGTTTGCCATTGTCTTCCATCGGATAGATATGAAGACCTAAGGACAGGACCTACAGTTTAAGATGGATTCCGAAATACTACGTTGAATATGTCCCATCAAGAATCGAACTGAGAATACTGTCATTTCACGGTTTTGGGCGAAACCTATGCAGCATCAAGAACTTTAGTTTATTGAGACTTTGTTAAGACTTTACTAAGGTTTATTAAGACTTTGTTCTTACAAGTAATTAGGCTCCGTGGAAAGGGAATGGGGAAGACAGCACTTTTGTTTTCATTTAATAGTACAATCTCGATATTCGTCAGGGATGTTTGAGTAAGGCATCATCATGACATTCGCCTACTAAACCTGGGAATTTTTGGTCAGCCACCAAATATGATTGTTTTTAAGTGACACTTCAAAATAACTTAAAAACTGTGCGAAGAATCAAAAATCTTTTCGCAGTAATAGATACCAATAACTACAGGAGGAGGACATGCCGTAGAGCATAAATTATAGTCATTGGATTACCAGCGTTGCTAACACCATACAAACTTATACTTTTCCTAATGGGGTGACCTATATTCCGACACTACAAAATATATGCACTATGTACACTGTAGACAATAAGCCAGATATTGCTTTCCTGAATAAAGCTAAGAAAGTTTGAACACTTGTGATATATATTTATATACATACGTAGATATATCAGAATGAGGAAGAAGAAAGGGGGAAGGAGGATTGGAGGCCACAGAAACCACGAGGAGGAATCAATTGACTGAGACAATGAAGACGAAGAATGGCTATCATAAAGTGCTAAAGCTAGAAGTAACTTCATTATTCTTCTCAAATTGTTTGTTTTATTACCACGCAGTAAAGTCGGTGTTACGTGCAAGGGAAAAAACGGAGAATTGAATTGCATCTGAACAACAAAGAAATCATGGGGGAAGGGCAGAGCAAAAGAAATCTGCGAAGTTCCTTTCTTTATCTGCTAGGTCGAATCAACAGACGGATGTCAAGACCATAGGCTTTTGTTGGTTTTTACTTTTCTTTTCTTTTCTTTTCTATTGTTATTCTCTCTCTCTTTCATAGTTTTTGAGCGTGATCTTCTGGAAGGCTACATCTCTCAACTAGATTGGATACCGTTGTAGCTTTGAATCAAAAACGCTTCATTTCGAAAGAAACAGTCAAGGATAATTGAGGAAAGAACACTAAAATACGGAAACCAAACAACGGTGATGTTCGTTACATGCTTCTCAATCTTTAACTCATATTCAATCACGCTTCAAAGATACTATATATGATTCTCCAATTGTAAAATTCGACATGAGCCTTAGATGCCTAAAGGCCTTAAATAAAATTAAATTCAATTGTGAAGTTGTACATCCAAACTAATGGCTCGAGTGGTAGAACAGAACGTAATGTTAGAATTTAGAATGGTCTGCTCTGAAATTAGTATTAATTTATTTTGGATCAGTAAACGATATTTTCACTCATTCCGACTAACTATAGTTCTTATTCTTCAAACAATTCAATATATAGATTTTTAATAGATAAAGTAAGCGACGAATAAAAAGCATAACCCGTACAGCTAAATTTCACAAAAACCTTTCACTGTATTCATGTTGGAGGTACTCAGTTGCTGAATATGCTGATGTCAATTGATGATCCAAATAAGTTCTAAAATAAGACTGCACATGCTTGCAATATACAAGAAAAGAAATTATAATAGAAATTCTTCTTATTTAATTTACCATAGAACGTTTAATTACAAGCGTCGGTTGTTTTCTCTAGAAATGTTTTCAACAAATTATTCTATTGGACCTGCAATAAAATAAATTACCGGTTCCGCAGAAAGTGACCTATGTCTAGAAAATTTTCTGTAGTCACTTTATATATATAATTCACAGCCATATTTACTCCACTACTGGATTAGGCCTCTCCTGAAGGGAGGAGTTGGTCTACTGCTCCCAAGCTGACCAGACGTGTTGGGAGAGCAGAGACGAAACTCTCAACTGTGATCGCCATTGTCTTTATTCACAGCAGCTCCCCAATTACATCACACTGCTGGGTGGGCACCGTTCCAGAACCTCACGTCTTGGAAAAATGTCCTTGGCAGAGCCGTTAATTGAATTTGAGACCTTACAATCAGCAGTCAGCGATGCTAACCACTAAACCAGCGGGGCAGTCATATATACTTTCGATTACATTAAGAACAAATAGTAGCCTATTTTGTCATCAAATTTTACGTGTTTGAAAAATCATAAACACCCAAAATCGCCAGTCAGTAATTTTCTGCTTTTCCTTTCTCTCGTTTCTCTACTCAGTAAATACAGTTTGTTTCTTTGAAGCCATTGTATTGTTTTCCAAAGATTCCGTGAAACATAAGAGTCTGAATTATTATAGAAGAATTATCTGCAAGTGGGAAGAGGGGATCCAGACAATTCCTATTGCACTATATAATAGCACCAACGTCCCGCTGGCACAGCAAGACCAGCATCATGTAACTAACAAGCTACATTTTAATTTTATTTTTTCCTTGAGATGTTCAGTTTAGAAAGACAAACTTAGATGAGAAGGAAAAATGGGAGTCTCTAAATTAATTTCTAATAAAAACACGATTTTTGTTTTTACTACAAAACACATTTCCTCGAATTAAGCACATGAAAGCACTATGTGGCACTCCACCAGCACCAATATCGCACTCTCGGATGATTACGGAGTGGGCGTTATAATGCACATTTTAAAGGTTCGGAAATACGGGTATAGCAAGTCCCATTATAGCGGTCTTAATGAGGTAATTGAGACAGGATGTCGCCCGTAGCCCCCTCTTTTCTCCTTTACTCCCTCCGCCTCTTTCTCCATTATTATTTTTAAACCATCTCTAGAAATTGCACCGTTATTGCGAAGAGAAGAAAGCAAATCTCTTCCTCCAGCCTTTCTTGGTCTCCTTTAATAGTTACCTTTAGCTGCGTGCTATCGATAACACGGAAATAGCAGCGGTTTAACACGCAAACTGTACAACACCATCTACTCTGTCCCTCGGATGGGTTGAACTGTGATACGAAGGTTCTGCGCGGGTCTTTCTCCTCTCCTGTGCCACTACCAAAAGACCAGTCACGGAAACCACGAAAAGAGTTTAGTGCCTTAGGCAGAAGGAGATTTCAATGCATGGTTTGAAAAGTAACATCGAAAGTGTTGCCAATTACAATTTGGTTTCTAATATATTTTTGTATAAAATTTGGTAAAGTCGGATCAACAAAAATGCTCGGTAATCTCTATTGGAGTACACAACATATTTTCTTCCTAGTCCGGAAGTAAAGCTGCAGAAAACTTAACAGCGAACTTCGGATATCAAATCTTGCGCTCGATTACATTAATTCAATTCTCGATACGAAACACTCTTTCAAGTAAATCTGGTAATAAACCTAAAGATGTCTATAAAAGATATATTTTATTCTCATCACCTCTCTTCATAAGTCACCCGCTAATTTTGCTAGAAGATGTCTATAAATTTTTCTAACTCCACCAATCAAATATAAAGTCAAAGAGATTTTATTTACTTTTGAAATTATTGGATTAAAATAATATATACTAATCGTGTTGGTTCAGCGGAAATATTCTTGCAGTTTAATCGTTCGGACTAAGGTTCAAATCCCGGGTTCGATCCTTCTAATACCGGGTTCAGAACTTGTTGTTGTACCAATATAACCAAATAAATGCTGAAACGAATCCTGAAATGAAAACCTGTGCCATTAACCGCCCCATCCGCCCCCCTTTCCCCCGGTTAAAGTAAAGGGTATAACTTTACAATCTGTAGTTGTAATATTCCGTAGAGGCCAAAAGCAGTTTAAATTTCAATTTCAAAATAACATTCAGTTGTATATTGACAAACAATAATAGTTAGTGAGAGTTTGACAGAAAGGTTGCATATTCTTGTCCCTTGTTGCTTTTTCTGTCACTATGTTGATCGGAAACTCCATTTTCCTCCCCACATTTTAAAGAGCCCCTATCTTCCTTAGAATATCTATAATAAACTTTTTCTAATCGTTGGCAACTTTTCTATACAATTTATGTGACGTGCTTTTTTCACTTTCGGTTGCTTGTCCCTACTCCCAGATCGGATAAAACACAACACATCTACTACTGGATGACCGGTGGTTACACCCCCTTAGCACGAAAATTATTCTCACCCGAAAAGTTCTCAAAAGATAATATTAATGTATGGATGCTACTTTCACCACCACATCAGAGAGATGAGTAGTATCTCCCGGCCCAGGATAGAACAAACGCCCACGCAAGGTAAAGTCGGGAGAGACTGCGCACAATTCGGAAAAAAATAACTAAAATTATATTTTTTATGCAAACTTTAGAAAATAGAAAATTACATTATTTAGTATGTTATATACTTATTAATCTTTGTTATAATTCAATGTATGCTTAATAATAATGATTATTCAAAATACTTTATTTGCGCAATCTCTCCTACTAGGGTAGGTAAGATTGCCCACATGGGTAGGAGAGACTGCATATTAGAATAAGGTAACATTCGATGGTACGAATCAAATAGAAACTACTTTCTGTTATCCAAAACATAATAAACTGTTGTATTACAAAAAGTAATAAGCTAAAGCAGCCTGAATAGTCCTATGATGTTACATTTCTTACTCTTGATTGTGTTTACAAACTTTTCTAATACTATCATAACTGGACAGAGGAAATACTTGAATGTGTGGTAATCACTGAATATATGTGAAGTAGTGGGTCAGAACCAAAAATAACACCGAAATTTATGTTTTTTTCCATATCAAAGCTTTGCTTGTATATACGTAAGATAAAATAAAATAATAGCTGAGAAAAGCAAATTGAAAAGGTACTATGGTAAGTAAAAAGGTTATACTCCGATAAAACTTCACTTATGAACTTAATATTCCTTTCAATCCAAAATGAGACTCGTTAAATAAAACAGGTATTCTTCCAAATTTCCAATGTTGAATATTTTACTGTACTCTCAGGGTTTTAATACATGCAGGTGCGGTCGTGAAGATTACAGATTAGTCTCGCTTAGAAGATAGGTTCATCTAGGAAAATAGCGATGGGTTTTGACGACGAAGATACCAGCCAGGAGTGTTACACAACCGTGGTCTGTAACCCAAAAATGAAAGTAAAGTATAATTTAAATATACTGACTGAATTTGCTTATCAATCCTATCCTTGAAATCCCTACTAAAACCTAATATAGAACTTTAGTTCTATATTAGGTTTTATATATAGTCTTTAGGCTTTAGTTCTATATCAACCTTTGGGCTTTTGTTTAATATGCACAACCCATAAATTAAACTCAGCACAACCTTGCATAATGTGATCAAACCTAACAAAATCTTAATTAGCTCCATTAGATCTATCGATTGTTTATCTGTTATAGCTTAGGGCTGAAGCCATACCATAACAAAATACGTTTTATTTAAAAACTATAAACTAAATTTATAATTAATGTACCTTACATGAATGTGCAATTTCTCCTCTCATTGTACTACTGCGCAATCTCTCCTACTTGACGCTTGCGCCAACTATCTTCATTAGGGAGGAGAGATTGTGCACCACATAGCTTGGGTGGAAATTTTAGGAATGACCGCAAATTGCGTACACTATTTTTGACAAAAAATTAACTCAAATACTCCTTGATTTATAATTATCTAACAGTAAAATATTTCCTTTGAAGAAATACACAACGTTTATAAAAATTCGAGCAGTTTTTGTCTGTCGTAGACACAAAAATATGATGGTAAGTTTCATTACCCACCTTCTATCAACACAGGAATTTAATTGACGAGTCTGTTAGTAACGTATTCACTTGTCCTTTAATCGCAACACATCAGTCCCATCCCATTCCTCCCCGTCTTTCTAGGATCTGCGCAATCTTTACGGACTTCACCTTAGACGTTTCTCTGGAATAAATTCTGGTGTTGTCCTAAAATATTATAAAATTTCGATGAGGTAGAAGATGATCAACGGGATTCAGTATCTTTCACTCTTTCTCATATATGCGCTCTGAGGAATATTCATTACAACGGATTCAACTTACGGTCATATTCACCACTCCAGCTCTTCATGTGTTGTTAAACTAAATAAACAGTAATTTTAAAAAAAATAAATAGATGCCAGCAAAAGCTAGTGATTACTATTCCATTAATAATATATTTCTAAAACCACTGTTCTTACGCATTTGCGTATTTCCTAAACGGCTACTGTCACTTTATTCTTTTGTTACCATCGAAAATCATATTTAAACTAACTAACTCTATGCCTTATGGAACTCGTAAGTTCATCGCCGCAGTAACAAACGTTCGCCATTGGATTCTATCCTGGGCAACATCAAGCCAGTTTTCATCACGAACATCTCTTCTCGAAGATCTCTACTAATACTGTCCTCCCAATGACGTCTCAGTCTTCCCAATAGCCTCCTTCCATCCGGCCTTCCAACGAAGATAGAATATAATCTTCATTTTTCCCCCATCCGAGCTACATGGCCTGCCCACCTTAGACGTCGCGATTTCATTATTTTACAACATCTGGTGAATCGTACAGCCCGAGGAGTTCTTCATTCCATTCTCCTGTCATCTCGTCCCGTTTCGGCCCGTATATCTTTCTCAAAACCTTATTCGCAAACACACATAATTTATGTTAATCTGCTATGTTCGTACTCCAACTTTCGCAACCGTAAAGTATTATCGGCAGAATAACCGTTCTGTATATTTTCAATTTTAACTTCCTTGATATCAATCGCGAGGTTTCTGGACTGAATAGAAACATGCGGTAAAATCTTATTTAGTACAATAAAATATTTTAAAAGAATTTCGTTTGCTTTAGTCCTGAGGAGTGTCAGCATGAAGGAGTATCCTACGCTCCAGACTAGTAGCAATAACTGGGACGTACCACGGGATAAATTTCACAGATATAAACATTTAAAAAATATATGGTTAAAAACTAATATTTTAATCTGAAAAGCTGTAACCAGAAATATGGAATCATGAAAGGCAATTTTTCATTCGTGACAATCCTAAGTTAAATTTCTTTGTAGCTTATAGTTTTTAAGGGTATAACGATGTAGCTTGTATTTGTTCGTAAACTGATGCATCAAAAACTCTTCTTTTAATTGAAATACAGCTTACCATTAACTGTAGAACAAAGTACTTCCCCGTGTTTGGAAGAATGGAATTCAGAAATTCAACCAACATCTCCATATAAGAAATGTTTTCTAAAGTTATTTCTAAATAATCTTTAGAAAATTATATTTCAATAAATAACTACTGCTGTTACACTTTTCTCTATCTCATTTTAGTTAACTTTTAAATTCATAAGATGTCAACACTGTTCAAGAAGTTGTATAACCTTTTCCCCCTTTCATTATTTTTATGCGAAAAAAATGAAAGAAAATATTTTGAGGTGGAAAGTGGCATGGGAGAGACCTACCCATAAGACAGAGCTTTGATTGCTCTTCTAAACGCTGTTAAGCTCTGCTGTCACTTAAGCTGTCATTAATTTCGAATTACGTGAAGAGACACTCTTATTAAAGACCGAAGACAGTGAAGAGGGAAATGGTAAGAAGAATCACCCCGTAAAACATTTGACATGGAAACAAAAGTGATGAGGTAATTGTCAAAAGTAGATTTAGATGTGGATGCCGCCAGCAGTGGATTTCAGTCTCTCTCTCTTTCTTTCTCTCTCTCTCTCTCTCTGTCTGTCTTCTTTTTATAATATACAGGTCACACATAAAATATAATACGTAGGCCTATACTTCCTTCTTCTCCCTTCAAATTAATACCTTTTGTGTCTGGTATTCAACCAGATTGGTAGCTGGTTTTCAATTATGTTCAATAGTAATAACGCGAATTGTGACACATCTAAAGGCGAGAGTGACAAAGTTACCTTTACAGCGTTAGCTAATAGTGTAAACTTGAATATTATTAATTGACATTAAATGATTTAATTCATCATGTATTCACCAATGACGTCCCTAGAAAACCAAGGGATATAAGTGACATTGAAATAGAAAAAAAAAGTGGATGTAATCTTTTGCATATAACCCGAAATATAAGTTACAGAAAATGTTAATATTTGGTACAAAGAGGCATTAAGACCCAAGGTTTCTCTTGCACAAAATATAAATATATTTTTATATAATTCAAATTCATATTTCGCGTTATAAATAAATATTACATCGATATTTTTCCTATTTCAATGTGACTATCTTTGGCTTCTAGGATCGATATGTTACCGAATATGAGGAAAGGTGAAAATTTAATTAAAATATGCTAAATTGTTTTGAAAGTAGGTCTATTACAAAGAAAAATATTAATAAAATTTACAGCTTTTGTTCTAATTTGCATGGATTCATAAATGTGGTCAGATTCAACATATACTCATGACCATGGCTTCGAAATACTTTGCAAATATAACAAAGTAAGAACTATTATGGTTGGATTATGACTTCTAAGCAACATACTGCACTATTAAATTATCAGTAGACTAATGTATGAAAACAAGTGTCTCTATATGTCTCTCTGTAGCCAATTCAAAAATGAAAAATCCTTTAAATATTTTTCTATACGCAATTAAAAAGCAAGAAACTTGACTATTAATAATTGGAAATACTTAAAAAAAATAACATGCGTGTCATGGGTTTACAAAGAAGAAGAAAGAGAAAATTATGGACAATGTTACACTTGTTGCATCCATTTATTATACTTGTGTTCCCTTTAATATAAGAGAGAGCTTGTACGCTATATGCTTTATTTCGTTTTATTTTGTAGTTCCTTTACTAAAATTTCGGATGATAAATTGATGCTAATTTTATTATTATTTGATTTTGCTTGAGTGGCGATTTATGTCCTAATGCAGAAAGTAGCTTCAAAGGAAACCTTTTGGATCCGCAAACGCGTGGACTGGACCTAGTATTGATTGGAATCTAAGTGAGTCAACCTTGTGTTTCAATTTGAAACAGAATGTGGTGTACAGACTACCATTTGATACCACTTGGCTCTAAAGTGGTCGTGCATCTTACTAGTCATTTGATTGTTATTAAGATTATCACAAATAATGAAAGATATCAGCAATGAGACTTTAAAAAATCTATTTCAAACCAATTCACGCAAGTAATATTCAAAACCTTAAAGAGGGAGAGACACACAGACAGAATGGATAATGAGGCTATCAGTAAATGAAAGCATAGCTGCTAGAACATGATTAAAACGTAAGTCAGATAACAGTGTTAACAAACGAGAAAATTATGTTTAGAATATATTTCTTATGTTTTCTCGGCAAGGAGGAAGAAAAGTTGATATAAACTTCAATCAAAATATCCAGTTCAAATATGAAAATGGAAGTTCTTGCTTCCCTTCAAATAAATATTGGGAGTGTGCAAAAGTTTTACCCGTTTTTGGTGCACTTATGTAAGTGCGAACAGCATAAAATGTTCTCACTTAATACTGTGCATAATCGTCATCGCAATCGATCATCTCTTGCCGTCTATCTAGTAGGAGATGAATCTCACGTTGATAAAAGTCCTGAGATTTAGAGTCAACAGACTGTTGTACGGCAGTTTTCACAGCGTCCACATCATTGAAGATTTTCCGAGTGAAAGAGTTCTGCAAAGCTCCAAATAGGTGGTGGTCAGAAGGGTTCAAGTCAGGAGAATTGGGCGGGTGGGGTAAAATCTCTCAACCAAAGTCCATCAATTTTTGAAGGATGATGACAGCAGCATGGCGTTATCAAGGTGGATGGTTTCTCCAAAGTGATTGACGAGGCCTGGCCGCTTCGATCGCAGTTCTGCTCGTAGTCTGTCCAACTGTTGACAGTAAAAGGAAGCATTGATTAGGTTCCGGGACCTCCCAGTGAATTTTGCCTTTGACATCCCACCACACACTTGACATCAGCTTCTTCGGATAAAGTTGTGGTTTAGATGGAGGCATTCAGAAACGCCATACACAGTCCTTCAACGTTTTACGTTCTCCTACAAAACCTACTTCTCATCACCAGTGATTAAGAACTGGTCATTTCTGTACCTGGAAAGCAAGGAAACACAGATCGCGACACACCCTTCCCTTTAAGTTCCTCTCAGCTGATGTGGAATCCAACGATCTAACTTTGAGGTGAAACCCAGCAATTCAAGTTGTCTTTCAACTATTGTCATGTGTACCTGGAAGATTTCCGCTAATTCCTCTACGGTTGGGTTCATGCTGTTTCCTATGGCTTGATAGAGATCCTCGTCGAAAAACACAGATGGACGCCTAGACCGTGGTTGATTTTGACTACTTATGCTTCCATTCCTGAATTTTCCAAACTAGAAGCGACATGTGCTGTCGTCAACTGTATCTTCAGCATACACTTGTCGAATGTTGCTGCAGCCGCATTTCTGCCTTTATCGAATTAAAATGTACGCAGTATTTGATGTGCCCCCTTATCTGTCTCAATTTCACCGAGAATACACTGTCCCTGTCTGTTCGATTACATGACTACCGATATAGGCACTGGTAGCGCCAAGTAGATTTAAAGAAACAGACTACAGAAACAGAAACTGTAAACTCAGAAATTAATACTCCGCTAACCTTTGACATGTCAAAACGACTAGAAGTTTTTCACTTATCCAATAGTATTACTCACTATTTTAATCTTGTAAGTTAAGATTTCTATGTATTATATTGCAAACATCATACAATAAAGGTGTATCCCAAATCAATATTCTATAGCATAAGTGGCAGTCTTCAAGAATAGACCATGAAAATACACAGAATGTAATGTTTTTTGTATGTACGTACACAATAACCGAGGCAACGTACAACATTTTTCTTGATTTTTAAAAACTATTTTACATATGTGACGTTTTGTACGTCTTTTTATATGGTTTCCGTCAGGTAGAGAACTTTAAATTTGTAATTGCACTACCCTGCTGACCATGTATCAAACACACTTTTCATCCTACTACTCGTCAGGTCTCTTTTGTAGCTAAAAGAATTTTACATCAGGAAATGTCTTACTGATTTACTAATATTTTGAGCACAAAAGGCATACATGACGTATAAATCAATATTAAAAAAAGGTAACGATTTTTTTTTAAACAAATTCTCCTAACTTTTGATAAATAACATAAGTATATGCAGGACTACAATTTTAAGAAGTGGAATCTGAACTGTTATGTTCATTTTGCCCCCCGTTGTGAGGAGATTTCAAATTAAGGAACTTAACTCTCAATCTTTTTTACGTCGTTGATAGTTTGATATCGTAGAGTATTCGCAGTGCTAGTAATATTCGCCATTTCCGTCAGTAAGCTTATTATATTGCCAGTTCGTTCAGCGACCAACATTTCAGTGCAGTTTTCTATTTAACATTTCTTATAATCAATTAGTATGCCCTGTAGTCAACGTGAGATTTAGATACAATAAAATTGGTAATAATATATTTACTGTGATAACTTAATGTGGTAATAATATATTTAAAAAATCTTTCTTGCTTATAATAAATTCATGGAACAATTTTATAAATAATTTTAAATAAGGTTTTCGACACACCTGAAATGTGCTCTCCATTTGTATAACATTCTAGATTATCTACCTATCATTGAATCTTACTTCTGTATAAAACAGTATTAACTCTGATTCTGGTCATTTTTATAAATTATTTCCTGAATTATTTTATAAATTATTCCCTGTTGCAGGGAAACAAAGTTGCTATGAATAAAGATATAGCTTGTAAAAGATAGATCCTGTTTTAATCCTGCATTTAAGAATGAAGCCCTACTTTGGGGGGAAAATTGATGCATTTCAATACTTTGTTCGAATGTGTAATATGTTATTTATCACAATCCCTTTACATATAATTGTCTATTAATAATTGAGGCTGTCAACGTAATGAGGTAACACAGGCATAAGTGCCGTTTTGAGAAAAGCAGAGCTGAATAATTTGTAATAATATTGCAACAATAGTTGAACGTATGATTTCAAAGCAGTGGATCAATCTTTGTTTTCGAGATAGCCAACTGAAATTTCACTACGCAGTAGAGGAAGTCCAGGTAACAAGTAAACTGATTCTGCGTTAAAAGGTTATATATAAGCCTATGTGCCAGTTTCCTCGTAAATACCCCCATTTCCATACTATAGCATTTTTTTGTAATTTCTTAAAAAAATCATGAGCATATTTGAATGTCCTTAGCATACACATTCGTGTTAACGAGCTCTTCCAACAGACAAAATATTTTTAGCATGTAAGCCTATGCAGCTTTCGAGTAAGAACACTAACAACTAACATAATAACTAAATTAATATTTTCTTCTTAAATAATATCATATATTTAATATGCATAGGACGTAACAAAAGAGGATATACATTCTGTGGCACAGATCCCAGATATTTCGTAAGCTCTACACGTACAGCCAATGGCTTTGACAACTCAATCCTTATTCGTTTTCGAGGTCTTTTGTAATTTCATACACGCAGCTTCAATTTTTGTGACTTAAAAGGATACTTTCACAGAAGACAGTCATCAATATGTGACCTGGAAATACACATCCATGAAATAAATCCATAACCACCGTTTATGTAGACGTTTTCTTCGCCCATAATGACGGATTTTGCATGATGTGCGTGTTTTCTCGGTGTATTGAACGTCATGCTAATATACAGTCATGTGAAATCAGTCTCTTAAAATGTCTCTGCGGTACAAGGTAGTTATCTGAATACATCACAAATGACAGCTTCCACACGTTATTAGCATACCAATAAGAACCAATAGAAAAAGTCGCCGGATTGTATGTAATATTACAATCGCCATATGTAGTGCGCTGTATGAGATATACAAGATTCTTAAGGATTTTCCCCCGTAGCTGACAGAATTTAGAAAACTTGAAGTAAAAGATTAAAATTCAAATTACTGGTGAATTTCAACTGCGTTGTGCTCAGGAACTTCGTGGTGAAATTTTTTATTGAATATTTTTACCTTTCAAATTTGATTATAGTTTGATTTTAGATGAAAAAGTAACAAAATTTTCAATGATATTGACACTTTTTGTATTGAAAATGTCAGTTAATAATTAAGTATCTAAATTCTGAAATTGACGAAAAACCACGTTTACAACCCACAGGTTAAAACTAGTGTTTCAATGTACAATGCGTAAGTAATAATATGATATCACAATTATGGCGAATTAAACTTTCTCAGACAGATCAAAACGTGCTGTAATTTCTCAACAGCTCTTTCACTTAATATTTCATACACACATTTTTATCTCTAGAATTGCTATTGGAACACTTAAAAGTGTTGTTTATTTCATAAACTGAGGAGGTAACAAGCACAACTTTACATGTTCATTCTTTTAATTTTAAAAAGTTTTGTTCTTTTTAAGACCTTAATGAAGATCTGTAGTGAATCATGCAAAGTAATTTTATCAAGTAAGTACATATTACGATGTAATAGTAAGTACGTTTTCCAGAAAATAACTTTGTGTTATGCGATGCAGCTCTTTAATCAGATCTTAAAACGAACAAAGTATATTTTGGTAAAAAAAAGATGGACATGTGAGGTTTTGCTTACCTCATCAATTATATTTTTAGTATCCAAAATTAACAACCATATTCATGTTGTTTGTTTTTCTAATTGGCTTTTCTCTGTGTCCATTCGATCAATGATAGATAAATGTGTCCTAATTAAAAACTTTAAGGAAATTATTAGTCAAATTATTTTAATAATAAAATTAAAGAATGTACTGGGGGATACAATTTCGTCAAGCACTCAACTGGATGTTTGAAATAAATCATTCAGCAGTCTCACGACCTGACAGTTGCTGATTTGTTGACAGAGGAACAGACCAAATGATAAAGATGTATTGGAAAATATTTTTGACTTCATTAAACAGGCCATAAATTTTGCATTTGTACAGACATCAACAAGATTTTTCAATCTTGAGGGACATCAGAATGTAAAAGTCTGAAAACCTATAGAACAAATAAACGGATAACTAAAGATCCCACCTTTCCCGCACTTCGTATATCTCGGAGTTCGATTCCTGATTAAGAAACAAGAATTTCTGTGTTAACTCAGAGAGAGAGAGTAGTCAAGTAGATTTACTTTAATACAGAAGGAGCGATCAACGGATACAAAAGCGAAGAGGGTCTCGATGCGCTGCACAAGAGCTGTAGCTAATGCTACGGAGTACGGACTTGACTTATCTTTAACTTTACGACTTGGAAACACACGTACTGTAACTCCAATTTGGAATTTGAGATTGAACGTTTCGGAATTCAAAATTGAACCATAATGTAATACTTTTCTCTCTCTTTTTTTTTTAAGCTATGAGATCTCTACTCCCTGTTACTACTATCTCATGTCCTTTAACAGTTCGTTGCACATTGCACATTTACTAAGTAAAATTTATATACTGTATATCAAAGTATGATGTTAGAATGAAAATTAATGTAAAATTGAGTTTTTCTTTCTTTTTGCAAATATGTAGTGTTTATCGTCCTCATCAAACTACAGGACTAGTAATCAGATAATTTATTATTTGAGTTAGGAATAAATTTCGTTGTGCACAAGAAACAGTTCTGAGGTAGTTTTAAAAGTTCCTTATTTTTCTGCAGGACCAAGCCAAAGAGGTACTTGGAATCAAAATTAGTGAATTTTGTGTTCATTTTATAAACTAAATACGTAGAAACGTTAAGACAGATGAGTTTATATCAAACGTCGATGTATCAATATATGTGGGTGGTAACAAATCCCCAAGCAAGTAAATGCGATATGCATTGTTTAGAAGAACGAACTGAGTTTAAAGTAAGTCCATTTATACGCTTGTCATATAACCAATAAGAATAATATTAATTATTGGTTCAAGTCTTGCTGTAGGACAGATGGTCTGACCAGCACAGTGCAGAGAGCCGGAGAGGCTCAGAATGTGTGTCGAAAGAAGAGATGAAAAAAAGAGGAAGAGGGTGAGGGAACCTGCTTCCACCGATTCTTCTGACTTTTCTCAAAGAACTCGAGTGATGAATGGATGATAGATGCTACGGACGGGAGAATGCCAGAAAAAAAAATCCATCCGCAGGTGGTAAGCGTTTTAGATGAAATAATTGCATTCCCTGGCGAGATGTGGCGCGGGAGTAGCTGCTGGTGCTAATGGATCTTAGTTGCTGTGTTTCTGAACAGGGTTGCTATACAACGAAATATCTAACACACGGTAAAGTACACGGATAGAAATTCGAAGTTATAAACCAAGAGGCCGTAGAGCGTTGGCTTAGCATTCGAGAGGTCGTGGGTTCAATCCCAGTGTTCGACCGTCCTGACTGAGATATTTTCTGGGTTTTTCCTCAAATACACCAGGAAAATGCCGGGACGTTATCTTCAACTTAAGCCCTGTGCGACACCTTTCCTCTCCACTATCCCAGCCTGAGCCTTAATTGCCTAAAAGCCATAAATAAAACTCAACTCGAATGTATAAATTGTAATTTCTAGATTCTTTACACAGATAGTACCGCTTGATAAAACCTTAGAGGATTTTTGTTATCTGCAGTTAGCAGCTCCTTTATTTGAGACAAGAA
>JAGDQP010003574.1:38262-60904 GCA_022664845.1 Lepisma saccharinum
ATTTATTATTATTATTATTATTATTATTATTATTATTATTATTATTATTATTATTATTATTATTAGGTATACTGTACTTGTAAACAAAAACCAGTTTTTAAAAGCAATTTACGATACACACCATAGCGATATTTGAAACAACTAAAAAGGCCAGATTGCTCTCAAAGCCATGGAGCATTCTCTTAGTAGGAACGCATTTCTAGTTTTTTGTACAGGCTGACATTTATGACTGATAGCTTTGAAAGCTAAATTATGCGTATTTATATAATCTGATAGATATGTTTTGTTTTTAGATTAATGTTTCATCTCTCTCTCTCTCTCTCTCTCTCTCTCTCCTCTCCTCTGTAAGGTTTACCTGTTCAAATGTAAACAGCGTTTCTTCTGGAAAGGGCTTTATTGGATTATAAGTAATCTCATCTCCTTTGTGAGGTGTTTAACGACAAGAGTACAAGGCTGCATGCGAGAAGCTATAGCTTTTTCTCGTATCTGGCTTAACATTTTAAAATCGCTATTTTGTCTTTCAATACTAATATTAAATTTACACAAAACTGCTACTCACATATTAGCCTTTCTTAAAAAAACTGGAATACATTGCAATTTTTAATATACCTATTTGTTGGGCACACAGAACAAATTATTTTCTGTAAATGTTTTGTTAATATCCCGAAACGCCTGGCTACCCTGTTTGTGAGGCTAGATCAAGGCCTCGAACAGCAGGGGTGCCAGTCCCTAGAATCCAAAATCCATATATTTTTCTCATTTCTTCACGGAGAAAGAAAACATCTTAAAACACAGGGAGGGGTTATACGAGACTTAAGTAATTTGTAGAGACGATTGAAAGATTCCTGCCCGGCGTTTCAAATGAGCAATTAACCTTGCCAACACCGCTTCAATTCTCCAGGCAATCGTTATGTCTTCCCCTGTCATTGTGGAATTTCTGTTGAATAGAGTGGAAGGAATTCCTTTTGTTTGGTCTATACCAGATGTATGGACCAAGACTATATTAACAACTTACAAACAGCCTACTGAGTTGTCATCCTAGATAGAAAATCTAGCAACACACGAATATCAGGACATGGCGAATTCCAAGATGCTATATAGATTGCGTGTGTTACAGTATATTCTTTCATATTCCAAAGTTACAAAAACAGATACAAGTTTAATCTGGGTTCCACGAACCACTTGCTCTCAGGCAAGCAGTAAACGAAAGTGCTTTTGATCGAATATCACAGCACATAATCATGTACCAAAGCAAATTCTATATTTCAGAATCATATTGCTCTGAATATTTGCCAACATTTTACGTATATCAATCTTCTACCTTCATCGACAAAGATTTATACACAATGATATTAATATGAAAAGTGATCTTCCAACAAGGAAAAGTACAGAGAAAATCTCAATCAGAATGGCCAGTCAATTTTTGTTACTTGTTACGTATTTTCACTTGATGCACTTAACTACTATCCAAATACGTGCATAAACTGTGAGAAATTTTGGTAAATTCTTACAATTCTCAGTGGAATAAGGGTGCATGCCACATCCCAAAGAAAACTGACTTTTTACGTAAAACACAACTTAAGGCATCTAGCGTCTCCTCCCGTAATGACTGTGCCTGTGGAAGGTGCCATTTTTGCACTAAAATAAATCGAAATATACTATACCCAAAGAAGATACTCTTGCCAGTGGAAAAGGTACATACGTCATAAGGTCTAGTGTAGTCAAGCCAGGAATATTAAGGGTGAGCATAGCGTTTACATCAAATACTCTCACAAGTACATGGAAGTGCATCTGAAAATAAGGCTGCATCGACCAGACTTTGCCACTGAAGTAGCCAGAGGGAAAAGAAATCAAAGTTTCCAAGTCAAATCTACAGTTCATCCCACATAAAATTATCTACTCTCAGTTTTACATAAACTTGAAAAGTGACTGTTTCATGTTTAATGAACAGGAAATAGAAGATATTGATGCCGAGCTGGATTACTAAAATAAGGTTGATTTAAGCTGTTATGTCCTGATGTGAGGGGCTCAGTGTAAAATGAGAACATGTCACATCCCAATGAAAACTGGCTATTTACTTCAGAGAGACACCGTTCATGTCATCTCGTGTATCCTCCCGTAATGACTGTGCCTATGGTATTTATTTTAGTACCAAATGACAACTACCACAGGCACAATCATTACAGGATGAGACATTAAATGGTAAACACTGTCCATCTGAAGCAAAAAGTCAGTTTTCATTGGGATGTGGCATGTGTCCTTTCTCATTGAACCCCTCAAATGTTTTGTGAGTTTTTATGTTAAGCCTACTGTTTACTGGTGTACTCTTCAAGTATTAATTCAATTTCATTTCTGAGCAATGTATGCCATACGACATTGGTTTTCTACGTAGAACAATAAACTGTTTGATCTTTGAAATATACTTCAGCTCGATTTTGTTTTTATAAACAATGAGTAGTACTTTCGGATTTGATTCCCAGTGGGAGCTCAAAATTTCGGTGTTGTTCCAACATCGTGAAGACAATTGGGGAGCTACTTGAATAAAAGAAGTAGCGGACTGTGGTCACAGAAGTCAGACACACGGCTGCAAAGAAGTGTTACGCTGACCACGTAACCCTCTAATAACTTGAACGTAGTTCAGTCGCCTGACAGGACAAGGGCCTTAGGGGCTGTCGCGCCGCCCAGTTTAGTTTTAGTTTAGTACTTTCTGATACCTTCATGTGGCTAGATTTGAATATAGTTAAGAAGGACCTTCTACTTGCTGGCCATGCTGTAGACATTAAGCTTCAGCATAATAAATAGTCAATAAGTCAATAGTCATAACAGTAGTCAATAAATAACGATGCAGAGGATACCTCACGATATATCAAAGTGTGCATCTTACCCAACACATCAGTATAAGATGCTCATTCATTTTGGGGAAGCTCAGTAGGTAGAGCGTTGACTTCGTGTGCAGTAGGTCCTGGGTTCAATCCCTGCGGAGGTCATCCTAACTGAGAATTGTCCAGGGTTATCCTCAGTCACACAAAGTTAATGTTGGAATGGCATCTTCGAAACTAGTCCCTAGTTGACTTCTTTCCCACATCCTTACTTAACTTCTCTTCCAACCTGAGCCATAGCTGCCATACATGACATTAAAATTGTATTGAGCACGTAACGTAGACTACCAGTTACAAATGTCTGCAAATGACTACATTATTTTCAAGAAGAAAAGTTCAAACAAATGAGTGTCCAACCAGAAAAGAATGGAAACAGTCTTATTTAATGCAATGCATTTCGGTAGTGGGCATATATCTCCAGCTTTCTCGGTAAGACACCACTTCAGCTGTTTCCATGGTACAGTACCCAATTGAAGTGTATATTGGTAGAAAACAGAGGTACTTGCTTTGTCTTGAAGCGACAGATCCAACATTCACAGCAGCCCCTTAGAGAGCATATACTGACTAGTTCTTTCGCACAATACAAATTTTCCATCTAGTGTCGTAGTTATGTAATTACACTACTACAGATATCTTCCCTCAAATGACTATAAAACTTACAATATTTAGCTCAGTTAACCTTTCCCTTGCACTGAAGTTGGACTATACAGAATACAATGAATATTAGCATTATACGTATCACAAGTATTGTGCATAATGGAGGTAATAGATTGCATTTTTGAGTTCAGGAGAACAAAAATCTGATGTAAGTAAGTAAAGATTCTTTTCTTATAAAAAAAAAGTAGTTTTTACTTTGTAGATCAGTGTAATTAACATCAAAGTAGATTATTAAAATTATTTTATGGCCAAAGAAAGTATTCGCTAAACATTTGTGCTTTGTTAGTGATTTGCTCGCCTGAAATGACCTGACTCATTTCGCAGAAAAATAAAGTTCCGGCAGTATAATATTTATCAAAGAAAATTGATTAAAATTTAGCACATTGCGAGATCTGAACCTTCATATATACTTCGAATCCGGTTTCTAATACAATACAATTAATATTCCTCCCAAGACTCGAGTCGGGACGCAGGAAATCCAGGTGACATGCTGCTTTCGGGCCGTATATTTGAGTCTGTTTTATTGCAATATGCTAATATCATAATTACAAAGAATAGCTTCTCAGAAAGTTAATTACCAAACTGAAAGAAAATCATTGTTACTGATAATCAAATTTAGTTATTCGCTGAACAGTTTTAAATGATAAAAATTTGCTTCGTAGTTAAGTTTATAATAATATTATGTCTGCCCGCACTCAAGCAATTCCTGGGTAAATTATGACATGCCTTCATTGGTTTCCATCAAAATAGGTTGATGTTAACTTGAGACTTAATGAAGCATGGGACCTAAAGATTTAAATGGTTTCCGAACCACTTGTGTTTCCACCAGAGACCAAAACCGCGATTTTTTCATTAGAAGGCGAATGTAGCCATTCAATAACCACAGATACATTTATAGAGATTCTCTTTATAAGGAAATGGGATAAAAGAAGATACAATTTTTTTTAGTCTCGATGTTTTTATATTCAGAGTTCAATACTTCTTACAAGGCTAATCGTACCATTACAATTCTAAATTTTGTATCTCAACAACAGGTAACAATCAGGTAAAAGCTAAATCGGTTTAAGCATAGCTACTTGTTAATACCATCTTTCCCCCTAGTGGGACAAAATAGTGTTGATGTTGGGACAATATATGAAATGAACATATTTACAATTACGAACTGTTTATGGATTATCACTGTATTTTCATCTACTTGCATTGTGATGATTAACGTCTTTAACAAGCTGGCGAGCTTTCAAGACATAACGTACAGTTTAACGTAAAGTGGTCTCCAACCCATTCCACTCAGCGTTTGAATCCAGAACTATTCTCACAGAAAGTAATCCTTCCAACCAGCGTTCAATTTGTGAAATTTCAAGAGAGGGGGAAAAATGAGTGAGATATGTATTATACGGTATTTTGGGATCGTCCATATCCCAGGTTAGAGGTATATATCTGTAATAAGTACCAGAGAAGATTTTTGACGAGAGGGAGATAATCCCAACCATCCCCCGCTACAAATCGAACACTGCTTCCAACTATTAGGATAAGCCATGTACACATACTTTAATCTTATGAACAAATAAACAATAAAGTACAAACCTCTATGTACTAACCCTGTATTACTAACTTTTCTATCAAATATTTCTAAACACCTTACACATCCATCCAAAGTCATTATCACTGAACAGAAGTTTATTTTCATTAAGTCGATCTCTTTAAATAAGATGCTAATTAAAAGTTTTATTTATGTTTTCTTAATAATAACCTGCGGTTCGACCGCTTGTAGAAGGATTAGTGGTAGTAGACCTGCTCTGGATGTGTTAGCCATTTTCTCACTTAGAAAAATACCTCTTGTATTAGTAAACAACGTTGTTAAAAATATTGAGTGACAATTTTCATATTTCCACTTATTTTTCTATCACAATAGAATTGTTTGTTGTTTTCTTATAACACAGTATGCAATTTCGCCCTTTGAGAATCACTTATAAATACCATATTTCTACTAAGATGTTAAATTTATAGGTGTCGAGATCTCTTGTGCAATTTTAATCAGAGCGAGAGAGTGAATTTTTTATTTCGAAAAGCATTCCGAACTTGAAATTAATAATTAACGTGTCATTATTCATCGATGGATCCATGACGTAGTGGATAAGACAACGGACAACAACTCACAAGATAGTAGGTTCGAATCCGGTCGCAGACAAGTCAGAAAATTTTCAACTTTAAATGAAGACGTGACAATAAGACGTATAATAGAATGAATACAGGATATAAACAAGATTATGTTTTCCCCCCTAAAGCTACTTTAAAAATATACGTAATTCCGTTTATTAAAACAGTAAATTCCTCTCAGCGATCAATATTATTACCGATGGGCATCAATATCGGCAAAAGTGTTTGCCATCCGATATTGACCGATGTTAAATAAGTACATCGTTCGAAATCGGAAATTGTCCGTTACTGATATCGGCGATACTGATGTGCTACTCGGGTATTTGTCATATTAAAGATTAAAATTGTTCATCTCAACTTTTTGTTTTATTCATAGATGAAGATTAGGCTATTTATTGAGTAACGAAAAAAAAATTCGAACAAAAATGTGTTGTAAACTTATATTAAGAATAAAAGCTTCCGCGCTAAATTCTACGGTTCATTTAACGACGCATCATTTAGCCCTCTGTCAAGTCAGTTCTTTCAGACAATGCCGTCGACGTGTCTCTGGGTTTCTCCAAACCTCCTATGAGAACCTGCATTCAACACAAGAACTGCTGGTTAATTACATTATGTAGGCCAGTTCTTGCTTAACCTTGATCTGACGCGGTGGAAACATGCTTCCATATCGCTAAGCGATGAAACACGTCGCCGAATCCATTGTGCATATAACACTCGCCTGTGTGATCAATCTGAGAAGCTCCCTCCAGTGATCTCTTCCACCTACGCCGATCTGCCATTATAATTTATGTGGGAAATATCCTCAGGAAATCAACACACTTTCTTTTAACTTTCACTCCCCGTGTGTGGGTTCTTGTTAAAGGAATCCAGCTCCACATAGTTCATTGCCTCGTCATTTCATGTGTTGATGCTTGAAAGAAAACAAGACCACTGACATACTGTAAATCTTCTCTTACACGCAAAGAACAATATATAACATTCTCAACAAGGTAATGGGCTTTATGTTTACTAATATTGCAGATTATTTAGAAACAGAAGAATATCCTTGTAGTTCATTTTCAGTTCAAATTTTAACACCAATTATCGCATCGTTTTCATCTATATATATGTACGTTTGCCGACAGTAGAAACTTGCTTAATCCTGATCAATGTTACACAATTTTTAGGCCTATAAAGAGGAACCTGACAAGCGAGAAAACAGAACTCATTCAAGGCTCAATGGCTAGTAAAATTATTTATCATTTCAATTTGGGAAAAGTTAAAATAAATTTGTTGAGATTGTTTTGAAGATCGGTTTCAATTATGGAGCGGTTCCTAGTTTACTGTAGTTTTAATTTTCTCTCAAGGAATGTTGTGACATCTCTCCTGCTATTTATTTTTGAATCTGTCCTTTTGAAAACAATATTTATTGTGAATTCTACATGTCACTTTGATAATACAATTATCATAAGTCTCTATAATCGACCATCTAAGTAGCCTATCTGCTGAATTCCTATATGGAAAATTTCTATGTTAACGTTAACAATGTACAAAAATGAGAAATCTTCTCTCGGGGAATTCCGATGTTAATTTTGGCCCCTTAAAACGCAAATAATTCGCAAACGATAAGTTTTCCTAAAAAGTAATAGGTTAATTATAAAAGTTGATCACCAATAAGAGTAACCCAGTTATACTACATTTATTGCTAAGAAAAGTCCATTTTCAACAGAGGTACCGTTATACCAACATTCAGCCTTTTAAAAGTCCATGTATACCAGGCACACGACCGAATATTTTTTTTTTAAATTCAATTTCACAAGCTCTTCTTAATATTATATTTTTCTTATTGGTATATTTTCGTTTACTCTTATTTATTTTATTTTATTTACATGTTATTATTTATAATTCTTTTAACCTTCATGAATCCACACGCGTGGCCAAAGGGACAGTTTTCTGAGCGCTCAAGTGTGATTTTATAGAATATAATTTATTCTTTATTTATTTACTCGAAACTGACCACAGTGAAACGGGCTGAGCACAGTAAGTCTATTTATTATTAAAATTACATAAATTATTAAGTTCAGTGCAACAGAGAGAATTCCCTCTGAAGTGAACAATGTGCTATGGGTGGTAGATCAAGAAGTGCAGAAACTTTAGAGGTTCGTACCTCGAAACAATAAAGTACACATGGATACCCAAAATGCGTAATTTTGGACACCCTTGCACACAAAAGGAGAACTAAAGACATTACAAATCGTGATCAAAAAAATGTCGAATAAAAAAAATGTAATCAACGCAAGATAATGCTTGAGATCTTGCTGCATAGGAGACCTCTTGCAATAGTGTTACATTTTGAAGAAATCAATTCAAATTTATTCGAGTTTTAACTTTAAATGTTTGTCTTTTTTTCTTCTTCTTCTTTAAAGTGATTTGAACGAGACATCACCTCTTGGTTCTTTCCATAAAACCTCCGCCTTCACATGTTGTTTGGTGGCATAGCTTAAAAGGTCACAGGTATCAACGAAAATTACATTTGAATCTGGCATGTTGCTGTAGGCGTCTACTGTGATTTTCTATCTCTACGAACAACGTTTTAAATTCCAACATAGGCAAGAATGAATCAAACAACCACGATGACTCACTTTATTTTCAGGTTAAAAACGTCTACCACAAAATCTCCCTCAGGCTGATGTCAAGGCTATAAATTTAAAAAAAATATATATCCTTTGCAACTTGTATTCATTGAATAGCCATATACAAAAAAGCTCTTATAAAGAAGTAAGCGACAGTAAATAAGACCTTATTAGGCCGATTATTTTTTACATAGATCAAAGTACGCGTGAGTTGAGTGATGCCACAGTCTCGATATGCTGAAATGGTAGTGATTTTTTATATATAATTTTATCCTCTTTACTAACTTTCGTGATTTTAAGTATTCACGCTTTCTTTCTTATTAAAACTGTGGTTAAAAAACAAGCGAAAACAAGCATAGATTGGCTTCTAATCGGAGGAAGATGTAGCTTTTCCGTGCATCACGCACTCCAGTCGTACACTTCGAGGGAGATAATACAGACGTATGTACACAGCGAGCTATATATTTTACTCGTTGCGCCAGAGAGATTCAGCTCCATAATTAGCCAGGTGGAGACCTGCTACTGCTCAGTCGTTTCCCTTGGAGAAGGGTGAAGAGAAAGAGGGCTGAACTGAGAGACCAATCAGAAAACAGATACGAGTTCAGGTAGCCAGCCACTGGTGGCTTCTTCCCCTCACCAACGCCACCGAATCTTTCTCCTACCTTAATCATTGGCGTAGAACCGGTAGCCAGTTGGTGCCCGGCAGCAGTTGTATTTTCCCACGGTTGCCAAGTTTCAGAGCGTACCGCCCTGTGTGACTACCACTGAATTTATATTGGTTTCTTTTCTTTTTTGATACTGTTTCTCATTCCCCAATTTTCACGTTTGAAGTAGCAACGTTATTACGGCGACTTTATGTTTATGCGTTCCATACTATTTGGCCCTCTGGTTACCTGTTCGTTCGCGTGATTTGGAAGCCTGTATTGAGGCAACTGAAATCTCACATCGCATGCAAATGCAACGCTGTGGCCATCGCCGACAGACATTCGCTACTGTACGACGCAGATCCAGGCACGCATCCGAGAGGCCGATATTGATAGAAGAGAGAGGAAGAAAGAAAGGACGAAACGAATTCTCCTCGCCATCTGTTATTCAACTAAAGCACCTGTTTTGTATGAAAAGAGCAGCACTTACGAAAATAAATACATGTAGAAATCACATCAGATTCTTACTAAAAACTACCACAGCTGCTATTTGTGATCCAAATACAACGCCATTGCCGTTGCAGAGGAAAATGGAAGCACAATGTACTTTATTCATTAGTTTAATACCTATCCGTAATTTCAGCGATAGTTTCGAGCAATTTAATTTCTTTTCAGAGATATCTGCAGTCTATTTTCCAGTTAACAAAAGCGATTTAAGAATAGTAGGGAGCGTAATTTCTTTCTACAGGAGATCGAAGTCGGGACATTCTGCAGTTTGGTAATGCAGCTTCTGAGTTTCTCTTAGAGTCACTAGCTAATATTTTATGTTATGTGATATGATATTTATTTATCCTTTTCAGTGCGAACCAGTGGTTGTACGTTTCTTTTTTTAAACACATTACATAAGTCTCTCTCTTTCTGGACACACAACACTTCACACACTCGATACATAGGCATATTCATTCAAATTTTGTCTAAATATATAACATACACAGACACAATAGGATTAGCATAAAAGATAGCAGTTTCAACATCCATCCTCCGTCCCAAGTCCTTCTGTCGCTCCTTCCTGATCCTAGCAAAATACTGACCCACCGTCTTTATAGTGTCATTTCGTATATTTTATTACACTATACCCTATTTCGCCACTCTTGTTCAGTTTTCCTAGACATTCCTATCTGTTTTCAGTCATTTCTTTGCAGAAAAAAAGATGTCATTCACCACGTAATTCCACTTCCGTACATTGCATTTTAGAGCCAGATACACTTCCTCTGCTATATTATCGGTTAATACGAAGTAATCTATAAATAGAAATTATATGACCAACAGTCGAATTGATTACCAGGTAGAAAACGTATACCCTCAGCTGACAGTGAGATATTCTTATGAATGCAAATAAAAATATTAATTATACTATTCATTTGTTATGACTACTCTAAGCATGCAGTGTGATAACTGATAAGACAGGGTGTTTCTAATACTGAAAGTGAAAAAGTACAGCTTCTGTACCGTCAATGGGGGTTACTTCGCGCACTAACAAATTATTATTTACTGTAACTTTTCTGTTATGTGTCATATCAAGTTATTTTTTTTTTCTCTCTTACACTATTTTATGTGCTTTATAATAATATTAATGGTAGTTCTAAATCCATGTGCGAAATACAAGAATTTAAATCCCATACAGATATGCTCAAAATAAACCCGGAAAAGGAGGTAATTTTGGGAACAATGTTTTCTGAAGTCATGTAATATTGTGTGTGCAGAGGTACCATTGGACACATGAAAATTTAGTGTAGATTGCCCTCTTTCATTTAATAGCTAAATAATGAAAATCGTTGGTTAATAATTAAAGAATTATTCATCATTTCATTTTGTGTTGTCTATAAATATCGACTACCAACTTTAAGTTCCGATTGTATTGAAAATAAAGATTCCCTGACAGGAAGGTTGGTATAATTGAAACGTCTACATATCTTCAAATAGAGCTTCGTAATCTAGTGGTTACAGCGTTGGACTCATGTCCGCGTCGTCCCGGATTCAATTCACGGCTGAAGTCCACTCAACATCGTGAGGAAAACTAGGGAGTTACGTGAGTAAAGACGTGACGGCCAGACGGTCTAGGAAGCCCCTAATATGCCTGTTCGTGGCCAGGTGGTGTACAGTGCTGACCACACTGCCGTCACTCAGGTGGACGCAGTTCCACCAACCGCGGACAGATGGCGTTGGGGTTGGCCAAGGATCTATCGGTCTGTAACGCCTGTGTGTTAGATATCTTCAAATGTCAAATAAGAAGTCTACTACACCTTTGAGAGAAAAACAATGCAGAGCACTTGGAACACATTGCAGTAACTTTGTAACAACAATGGTCAACTGTTTTGCTTATGTCACAGCTAACTTGAAACAACCAAGTAAACCAACTCTTTAAATCTTCAAGTTCGGAAAATAAAAATAGAAAAAGAGCTTTAGAAGATACAATACTGTACATTGGGAATTAAACAGCGTGTTGCTTCTTTTTCACACTGAGATAAGTGAAAAATGGAGAAACAAGCATCCCAAGGAACAGGTTACCTTTAGATTTTAACAAATTTACACAGAAATATACCGGTATGGTAAACCAATATAAAAAATATGGTAAGCTTCACAGAAATGAAAGATCTACATTTAGTATAGCGATATGCCAAGATATTTAAAATTTATGGCAATGCAAGATACCTACCTATTTGCTCTATTGAGTTTGAATAATGATAATGATATAATACAGCGTAAATTGCAGGTGATAGTCATTACAATGTCTTGTTTTTTCCTACGAAATGCTGTCTCGTCTCGAAAATGTCTTGTCCAGAAAGCGTCTCGTTTCGGAAAGATGTATATTGTACATTACGAGAGTTTGTCTCGTCTCGAATGAAATAGACATGTCTCTGTATCGTCTCGTCTCGTTTCGTGGGTAACACTAAATGTCTTCGACACAAATTTCATTTTCAAAGTCTTCTGACCAATAAAATGATGTCATCATTGATCAACTATTTTTTAATCGAACTAATTTCACACACACACATCTTGAACGAGATCCTCATGCTTCAGACGGTTTGCTGTTAGAATCCCACGCAACATTTATTGTCTCTTTTTAGAGAAAGACACACAACAAGCCATTCATCACTTTATTACAGGAGTAATATATTTTAATTCTATATCAAGGGCAATTTCTTCACCGGGTTGTATACCGGTACAGGTACTTTGAGATGAAACATCATCTAGTATCATGGACACATTACAACCCTCCATTCGCCCTCTGTAGAGCTATAGAAGTAGTCACTATTAAAGCCATCTTACAAGAGCATTTCACATTACAATTCCTATAAAATTAGGTAGGTATACTTTGTACCCCAGAGTAATACCAAATCAGCAAAGGAAAAGGGATCTAGTAAAACGATTATAAGTGAGCTAAATAATTTTTAACAATATTCATCTCTCGTATGTTCTACCAAAACAAAATTATCTATCAGTCTTCGTATTTTGGTATAGCAGGATCACACGATTCTTCTGATATTGAAAACCATTTTTTGACAGAAAAAAATGAAATTTAGAATTTTTTTTTTATTTTGCTATCTGAAACCATATGAACAACAACAATTACCAATAGTAAGTGAAATTCACACCCTGCATTTGCACAAAATCTCAGACTTGTATCATTCACGGAACAAACAGAAAAACTTGTCAAATCTTGAAGTGTTAGTTTTGCTCAAAGTAACTCCGTTCCCAAAGTAACACTCGTGACGGTATGTATTTATATGATGTATATTTTATAATAGTACTATATATTTTATAATAGCGCTATATAGGGGTTTACTTACTAGATGGCTCATTTGAACTAAGGGTGGAAGAAATAAAATGTTCTAATAAACATAATTTCAGAAATATCTCGTTTTCGAGAAAATTAATATTGAAGACGAGAAAACAGATTTTTTTTTCATCAAAACTGCTGATAATCCGTACTATCTACAAAGCTTAGATTTATTCTACATTTTTGACAATGACTCCAAAAATGATTCTATTGAAAACTATCTCTGAAATGTCTATTTTGTAATTAGGCGTTATTTGGGTTGCATAGTTACAAGAACCCACACAAACAAACTCAAATTTCCTGTCCAATCTTGCAACTATGAGAACATAATAATATGGAATATTTTTTTCTGATCTCCCTCCTCTTAAAACTATAAAAATAGCGTTATAACGCTACAATATTGGATTTTTAGGTCTAATTCATGTTCGCTAGAAATTCATATAAATAAAGTTGCCAAACACTGCAATTAAAGCCAAGATTTGTTAAAGGCCTGAGGAAACGTGTTCATCTTTTGCACATTTGAATAAATTTATGGCCTTTAGGCATCTTTGGTCAGCTTACAATAAGGGAGGAGATAGGGTTGTGAGAAAGCAGGCAACCAGTGCTATCTTTGAGGGTACCATTCCGGCATTTGCGTGATGTAAAAAAAAACAGTCGCAAACACCGGCCACCGGATTTTAATCCCGTACCCTTCTTATATGAAGATAATTTCAGTGTTGTGTGCATAAAGGAACTATGATAACATTTATATCTTTTGCAAGAAATACTACTCCTCTCCATACTGGTAAAGTTGTTTTTGCTTTTGGGAGAACCTGAGTTCGATACCAACGACCGACTATCCTGACTGAGGTTTTTCAGTTTTGCCTCAGTCACACGACACAAATGTCGACACAGTACCTTGAACTTACGCCCTGGGAAGTTCGTTCCTACATCCTTTCCCACCCTATTTCGGCCCAAGCCACAAATGCCTAAAATCCATAAAGAAATTCAAATCCAAAGATTCCTTATCTGTAAAATTCACAACTTGTTAAAACGCTCCCTGCCTTGCTACTAATGCAAGTAGCGACAAAAGGTACATCTTACGTCATAGCGAACCCAAAATGAGACCGAGTCGTTTTAAAGTGGATGGGGCTTAAGGAATTTTTCAATGCTGATTTCAGTAATTTTTCATAAGAAATTGAGGGGAGAAATAGGATGGTACTTCACATCTGAGAGCACTCTTTTAATTTAAATATATATAGGCCTATATTTTTTTAGGAGTCACCATTAAAATACTTTGCATATTATTTTCCATTCATCACGTATACACTGTTTTTAATTTAAATAATGTATGGTTACAGATGAGTTATTTGATGCCAAAGTAAAATAGTACAAAAATAATAACCAAATGTCAGACTTTAGTATGGTCTATATTACCCTAATGAATTTGCGTATCCAGCTGAGTTTACTGCAAGGATGTAAATAATTTTTAGATTATGTGAATGCTAAATCATTGTTAAGATCGTCTTTATATTTTTAAAACCAAATAACAAAGAACTATACATATGGCAACACATGAATACATCATCTGTGGTGTTATGAGAGAAGTGTAATCGAGATATGAATAATACAATCTGAGCACGTAAAACTTCTTCCTCAAGGACTCATAATGTCTGCAAGATGGCTTTTGTTAAAAGTTAGTTCCACATATCTCAGCTTATTTGGTACGACGATTCTTTGTTATTTTCTCTCACATTATGACGATTCCCGTCTCTTATGGTATGAGATTGAGTATAAACGAACACATGTATCTTCAAATAATGTTTTTCATAAAGTGAGAAGATATCGAAATGACTACTAATTCTTGTAGTTTCTTCTCGACGGGCAATTCTCCAACAGTTTTTGGTCACAAATCGAATGAAAGGAAAAAGTGTGAGTGCGTGTTTGAGAGAGGGAGAGGAAGTCGTGGTTCTTTCAGAAAAAGGATTAATGTGAGGTGAAGAAACGGGTGACGGAAATAGATTTAAATTCTTAGATGAAAGAAATGCAACCGCTCGGCTAATTAAAATAGTTCTGAGCGGATACTGTTTCAGGAAAAAAGTAAACAGGTCAGAAAGGTGTAAACAAAAGAGAAGAAAAAGCAGATTAAAAAGGAAGACGTTTAACAAACAACAAAAAAATATTATTTTGAACAACAATTTACAACATGATGAACAAACTATTCAAAACTATATTTTTCCATACGAACTTTTAAAGAGATAATGGCTTGAATCCTATATAATATTGTGCCCCTTCCACAAGTCGCTAACCAAACCTTTAGTATCAAGGTATTAAGTTTGTGCATGATATTGCACTTAGGTCTTCTAAGAAATACTTTCATTACTATGGAGAGAATACAATTGCACACTTCAAGTAATAACATGTATTTTCTCCGCTTACAAAAGGGTTTTTAATTTTAGACTGAGGATATATTCCGAAATATTAATGTTAATATAGGCTTAGGTATATTAAAATATCTCATTTTTTAAAAAAAATTACTTTGAGACTATTATTTGCTCAACAGAAAGCTGTCCGAGGTACCGAGCACTCATCTAGTTATCTTTCAGTGCTTATATCCTTGAATGCGAGTACTCATGTCAACACTGATTTTTAAAAAATGATTTACTTTTGAAGTAGATTGACTGCTCATATCCTATTTCAGTATGTCTACAATCAGGACATATCTAGTCTATATCTACGATCAGGACCTGATGGATCTATACAGTACACCAGATGGGTCAATTTCGGACAACAGTTACCACTTTTGAATTACGTATTCCATTGCGCAATGACGTAAGCCATAAGATTTTGCCGGAAACTTATTCATCCAAAGATCCATGTATGACTCGGCGAGCCTCTGACAGGTAAATCTGAGTGAAAGTAATACTCCCATAGTGTCCTCCTATAGAGGAACACAACACGAAGCAAAATCGATATTCAGTATTTCGCGTCGACATTTAAATGCACATGAAGTAAATCAGTCGTTGCCTTTTACGTTTATGTTTCAATGCATCAACGTGTATTTTTCCTCCACCTGCATACGTGTCCGTGGTTGCTAATTCCTCTGTTGCGAGATGCATTGTGATAGCATGACTTGTTCTGATTGGTTGCGGTTGTCGCTATAGCTAGTTGGCGATTTCCAGTTCTAGTTTACAGACTGATTTTTCTAAACGGATACTCTTTGCTTCACGACAGTATCTTCCAGATTCGTCATTCACCATTCAGCCAATGAGAAGGGAATGTTTTACCTGTATATGCCTACCTAGACACTATACTATATTGGATTTCTATTTAAACAACACACAAAAAAGGAGAGTCTCGATTTGATGTTTATTTTTGTTGTTTGTCCGAGCATAATTTTTGAATTGACAAACCGATTTTGGTGAAAATTTCGTATTTTGTAAAGAATGTCCCCGTAGTAATTTAATTTTAATTCCCTTAAGATATTTGTAGAAAAAGATGAACAGAAAAGAAAGAACAAGAGTTAACACGGAATGAATCTGCCAAATGGGATAAATCCTATCGCGTTATACAACCCACATGACATTGATGTTATTTTGGTTGCATGCAAGAGAGGATTTCTATCATATAAAGACGCAATTGGAACTACTTTCTGAAAATAATATGTACTTCTTTTGAATTTGAATTTTTATTTATGGTCTTTAGGCATCTAAGGCTCAGACCGTATTTCTTTTGAGATGTATACAAAAAGACATTTAAAAAAATAAAACGTTTTCAAAAAAAGTGCAGTAACAATGAAAATAACAGATGCAATGATTAGGAAGACGTATTTCATACAACCTTTCTAAAGTCTGATACTCTACAGCTCAATAAACCATGGCAAGTAAACGACCTCTCCGTAGCGCCAACAATCTGATTTATTTAGTTCTTAAAACTTGTCAATTGTCATGGATTCTTTATGTCAATTTTCCCAGGTGGATTAATTGAACGGAGTTGTTCAGAGTCCACTATATCGAAAACTGTAGGTCCAGTTCTTAGAGGCTCACCATCTCGTTTTGGACGTTAATAGCAATTCATGCAATCAATCAATCTTGTGTCTTATATCACCACTGAACTTAGTTTTTACCAATGTACTTTTTTCTCTGTATCGCACATAACCACTTATTCTAGTTCAACTGATTTAATAAAAACTCAAATCCCAGTCGCATCACGATAACAGCACAACTCCCCCATTGGTTTAAGCAGAGTTTCTAGATCATTTTTACCAGCGGAGAACAGTAAAGTTAAAATCTGAGGATAAGTGTGGATTTTTTTCTTTAAGCGGAGGAAACTAAGCCAAGATTCATAGCTACGGTCCGATAAAAAAAAAAAAAAAAAAAACACTGACTAACAAAGACTTTGTTACTTTCAAATTTCAGTATTTACAGGGCAAGTGACATAAAATTTTACATTTTTTATTATATCTTCCTATATCAAGTAGTAAAATTTAATGAAAATGGAAAGTGATGACCAGATGAACCACTTGCTTGATATTTCGATAACGAACATTTTATAAATACAGAAATACGCGTATGTCCATTTCGGAACTTTATAACCTGGTCACTACACAACAGAAGACATTTGAAGATATTTAGAAAAGGAGGGAGGGGAGGTCAGGATGGCAAGATGAAAGAAAGGAAGACATGTCATCAGGATGGTGGACGTCTGGTAACCTTGCTTATAAGGTGATTGTCTGATTGAAGGGCTACCTGTGTAATCTGAGAGTATGTAAGACCTTGGAAAGGTGACCATTATCTACGCAGCCACTGATTACTATATCATAGATCTTTGTTAAAAAGTAGTTGCTCAGATCAAAGAGTAAAGTTTTCTTGGTTAGTAAAAGTTAAGTTTGACTAGAAAGAACTAGTAGCATTCCAGCTCATCTTAAATTTTACAGTAAAGTCGAATGTGGTTAATTTGCTCAAACATTCATCTATAAATGTTTGTATGGTCGTCTGTATCTTTCAGGGAATGACCTCCAGAACACGAAAAATAACCCCAAAATGTTCTCAAGGGCTGTTTTATCTAGTCTTATAGCCTCAGAAAGATCAACCTCAAAGCTACAAATTCCCTCGCGGAGGAAATAAGCGACGGATGTGCTTCTACGGGACGTACAGCTTTTTTTTTTTTTTTTTTAAGTTGCCTCCGAACCATTTCGTTCAATGGACCCCGGCGGAATTTGACCCCGTGATCACGCACAGAGAAAGCGAGCGCTCTAATCTCTCGGCCACCGCGAGGTCTTGCTCCTGGAGTTATATTCTCTGAAAGAAACCCCTGAATATAAAGCTGTATAGAAGTCCTTCATCTGTGAATGTTCTAAAAATTAATGAGAATCCTAAATTCTTACAGAAACAAGGTATTTAAGCTAGAAATTCGCACTTATACACACGTTAATATATTGTTTTGAGAATGGTTATAATAGGAGAGAAAATTTAAGGAGACTGGAATTGCTTCGTGCTTTGTCTTTTACACAAGTCAGCAACCAAATCTCTGTCTCACTCTCTATCTGTTCTTCCTACTTTCTTCCTTCTTACGATTAACTCCTTGTAAACCTGAGCGAGTGGAGCGACCAATTTATTAGCTATCTCAAGCACAACAAGTCGCGGTCAGTTGGCTTTAACCTCAAGAACAGTGAAGAAAACGAAAGGTATGAGAGGGAAGAAAAACAACAAAATATGTTATTGAAAAAAGACGACGACAAGCGAGAGGTTTTTAGGCTGTGGAAAAGAGAATGAAGGCAGGACAGCACGAACTAATAGCTGAAGTTTTTATTGTCGCAGTTGTGCAACGTTGGAAATGAAATTGGCCGCGACCGCAAAACGGTGGAACAAGTAGGAATGGTCTGGATAAGTGAAAAGTGCCGGCTGTCGACAGCTTTCCTCACTATAATCGCTCCATTTACAAGGCGAATGCAAGCAGGTATGGCGGGGGAGAGGGAGTGGGAGGACGCTCAAACGAAGAGAAATACTCACATTTTATGAAGAAGAGAAAATGAGCGAGGACCCTGGTTGAATGTTAAACATGCTGTTCGCTTCACTACGGCAAATAACAGAGTCGTTCGCAGATTCCTTTTATTTTGTTGCTTGTTTTTCGCTTGTAAAGCACAAAAGAATGGTGTGCGTTCTAGTTAATTGATTTGCTGAAAGCGGTTTCGAAAAAAAGCAGCTAATAAAAGTGCAATAAATTTGTGTTTCAACTTTTTATTGAATTGTTGACTATATTTAATACAGTAAACAGTAGTTTCTTTTTTAGAAAAACAGTTATTACTGTTCGTTTTTTGATGATCCTTTTGCCTTTCATTGGGAAAGAGAGCTGACTGGTTCAATTTTATTTGGAATACTAATACGATCAATCTAACCCTTAGAATCCATATTTTTAAAATTTATTTATTTTGAGGACAAAATTTTCATAACAAAAAAGGAAGAAATGTGTATGTATTCTCAGAATTGGAGCACTTCAACTTTGAACTTCAATTAATGATTCAGTTCACTGTGTGCTCAGGTGTAGGTTTATGGCCTGAAAGTATCTAGGCAAGACAAACTGATGGCAGTGTGTCATTACCTGCCAGTGATGATACTAACGTCTAAGCGATGGGATTTACAGTTTTGGTTGAAATCTCAATCACTCATTATTTCCACTGAGGATAGAAGTCTATTTTTTATTATACTCTTCACGTAGGCCTATGGCAAAATGACAGAATTAAGTGTTCTGTAAGTTACAAGTATTCTATAAGATAATAAAAAGCAACTTCTTCAAGAAAAGAACTCAAAACTTGACAACATGCGATACGTGTTGCCCAATTTGGAATATTTGTATTACCAACGAACATGAACAACAGCTTCGAATAATCGATCAACATCTTTGGATCCAGGTTTCTTTTACTCTCGAGAACACTACCAGCCAATAACACTTCAAGTTTATGAATTATCTACAAGATACATTAACAGTTTAACCTATCTGATTTCTATCAAGCAAGGATATATGCCATTCAGCTAGCCTATAAAAGGCTCGTTACTTTTGCTAATCATGCTGAACTGAAAGTGTATCTTCACGTTTTCATTATGGAATAGCATCCTCTAATTTGAATAAACTTAGAAACAACTAGTTCTACCAAGAAAATGGTATGGTAATCAAACTAATCAGACAATTAGATAATATGCTATATGGAAACACTGACGCTAACTTATATCCTCTGTAATTTTCTCTTGAGTACACGCACCCACGCGTTATATCTTACGTGTAATTATCTGAGAATACTGTATACATGTTTTAAATCTCTCTTCTTTTTTAAAAGAAAACTGGGTTAATCAGAAATAATGAATAAAGATGTATTTACAGCAAAATTTAAAATTCACAAAAATAATTTTTAAAAGTGTTGGCGGTGGCAAAATAGTATCAAATTAAAACAAATGGTTCAGATCATAAATTCATCTGACCCTTTAAATAGTACATGGAAAGTGATAGAGCTGCTTCTTCAGTAAAATTTAGAATAGGTCAATTGTGCTATAATGAATCAATTTCAATGAACTTGCAACAATATTTGACAAGACCCCCTGAATAGAACTTGCTGAGGTTAAATATAGTGAACACGGTTGCCATTAATCTTTTGATATGATGGGGTCTCAAAAAATTCCCTAAACAAATTCAAGATTTTATTCACTGTGAATAAGATTATCTCGAGACTTACCACAGTGATCTCATTATTCTGACCTGAAGGACTGCTATGAATTTAGATGTAAAAAAAATTGACCTTCCTTCTTCGCGGTTTATAATTAATAGAAGCAATTTCACAAAATGTGTTTACATCAACAATAGTACTTCATGATCGCAAGCTACTTTGATAAAAACCCAGTACCTTCAACTTCACTGAGGTTTTTGTCATTTCCCCCGGCAAATTCTGGTATGGTACAAGACGAGAACATCCATGCACCTTTATCATAATAGACAATGTTAACGGTAACTCACAAGGTAGCTTGAAGCCCTAAGTTGTTGAAGAGACCTTCAATGTATATTTCAATAGCTTTATATATATATATCAATGTGTCTTACCTGTGATGCTGTACGGCTGTAAAATTTGAACATTGAATGCGCAAACGACTCAAAGATTGAGAGTCACATAAAGAGCAATGGAAACATGCATGCAAGGAATAACGAAGAGGGATAGGAAGACAAACGAATGGATTCGCGCACAAACAAAGGTAGAGGATGTAATAAAGAGTGCGAAGATGATGAAGTGGAGATGGGCCGGTTACATAGCTAGACGAACAGATGGAAGGGGGACGACAAATGTACTACGGTGGATTCCTAGAGGAAAGAAACGATCAAGACGACGTCCAAATGTAAGATGGGTAAATGAAATCAATTGTTTTTCAGGAGCTAAATGGATGAGGATAGCAGCAAACCGAGATATGTGGAAAGAAAGGGGGGGGGGGGGAGACTTCACATCCAGCACTGGATGGAAAACGACTGAATATTATATGTATAGGCCCTCATTCCCCGTAGGACGGAATGCAGCTGACAACAGCAGCGGTCAGTCCTGCAGGAAGTCAGAGGGTCAAAATGCCCGGGTTTGGACTGTAGACTGCCAGGACACCGACACGGCAACTCGAACGGACCTATACGTGGCGATTCTTGCAGGAGAGGACAAATTAGAAGAATTGCAGAATGAACTCAAGAGGATTAAGTGGGACATCATAGGACTATCATAAGTGTGGAGGAATAATGAAGAACAGTTGGAACTACCGTCGGGGCACACGTTCTACTTTAAAGGAACAAACAATGGAAAACCGACAGGCGTTGGCTTTATAATTAATAAAGATCTGAAGTCACGGATCACAGAAATTGAAGGAATTTCAGATAGAATCGCTCGGGTAGTAATAAAGATAAACAGCAGGTACAGTATGGAAATTATACAAGTGTATGCTCCAACATCCTCACATCCGGAGGAGGAAATCGAAGAAATATACGAGGAGATAGAAGATTTTGGATAGTAGCAAATCGCATTACAAAATTGTAATGGGAGACTTAAATGCGAAAGTAGGAGCCAAACAGAGCAGTGACACGAAAGTGGGAAACTTTGGATTTGGCAAAAGAAACAAGAGAGGAGAGAAGTAATTAGAATTCTCAGAAGCCAACAGACTGTTCATTTCCAATAAATTTTTCAAGAAGGCGCCCCAGAGGAAGTGGACGTGAGAAGGCCCAAATGGGACAAAAATAAAAATTGACTATGTTCTATCGAATAACAGGGCAATTCTGCAAGACGTGTCTGTTCTGAACCCTGAAAGTCTCGAGTGATCATAGGATGGTGAGATGTAAGCTGAAACTAAATACTAGACTTGAAAGAAAGAATCTTATCAGAGAAAAACCGCCACTTTTTGATCTGGAAAATCTAGGGAAAAACAGAGAGACATTCGAGATAGAACTAAGCAACAGATTCAGCGCCTTGGAAGAGTTAGAGGATGAAGAAGACATCAACAACTGAAATAAAATACTGACTGAGATAATAAGAGAGACAGCAAAGCAGATAGCAGGTACCAGAAAGAAAAGAGAGAGCAATATCTCAGAAGAAGGGAAATGAAGAAAAGAAGGGAAATGAAAGAAGATGAAAATTACATAAAAAGGATTGAACACATAAAACTAAATAAAACCGTAAGGAAGAAAGTAAGACAGGATGTACGAAGATATAACGAAAATCAAGACTGCGGATGTAATCAAGACTGCGAAGATGATGAAGTGGAGATGGTCCGGTCACATAGCTAGACGAACAGATGGAAGGTGGATGACAAATGTACTACATTGGATTCCTAGAGAAAAGAAGCGACCGAGACGACGTCC